>JAXBDA010004420.1:0-29027 GCA_036023075.1 Gaultheria prostrata | reverse complement strand
CGGAATCATATCATGATCAAATCTTGTAATCTTTTCCTTGTTTAGGCATAGCTTTTCTCTATTTAAACATGTAATAGTTTCATTATTTTGTATTCCGATTATCAGTAATATATCAGTTCTTCTCTCCCATATGTTTTGTCACAGTGAGTTCGTAAGGATGTGTCTCAGTCGTCCCTCCGTCCCATTTCCCATATTCCATTTTGGGACATCCCAAATACATGTCCACTTTCCAAAATCAACCATAGAAACTTGGTAAAAATCATAATTACCCTAATGTTTAAATTGAAGTACTCCTACATTAATCAAATTTGAAAAGTCAAGGGTATAATTGGAAAGCTAAATAGTTTTTGATGTAATCATTATGCTAACTTAAAATGCTGGAATCCCCAAATATGACTATCAACATGGGACGGCAGTAGTATACATTATTGTCTAGAAGTTATCAACTTATCATTAGCTGGTCAAGTTACACATGACAGCCAGATAAAGTTTGCCACTCACCACACATTTGCCTCCCTCCAAGAGTAATGACCAACTATACAAACAAATATGCCACACCATAAAAAGAACAAGTTAAGCAAGTCAAGTACCTCCACTGAAGTATGAGTTCGCTATCAAGCTCCCGATCCAGTTCCTCAATTTCTTTGTTGTCATCAACCACCAGCCTACTAAGGTCGGATTTCAAAAGAGAAACATAAAGAGGTATATATCTTTTACGTAACCTTGCATACTTCAGGATCTGCTCCCATGGTAACCTCCCACTGCCACAGAAAAATAGTGTCCTTACCATATGTAGAACAAAACCAGATTTTGACATATCTTAGCATTTTGGTTTGGTTGTTTTCATTATTGTTTCTCCCCTCCTGTTAGCCAGGGTATTATGGTAAAACTATTGTTCATGGCATAAGCTATTAATTCAAGCCGTAGAGCAATTTAAAGCTCAATATTTTACCCTAAATATTATACTATTTTTCTCATAAACCCTAAATACATTGTTTGGAACTTAACTTACTATCATAAGTGTTCGATCCGACCCTAAATCACGTCTTGAGTTTAGAACTTGTTACAAGATGGTTACTGTGTCTAGATGTCATCATCTGAAGGATGACATTGGCAAGACGCAGAACTTGTGCGGCTGCCAAGGTGGGCGAAGAGCCTCGTTTCTTCCTCGTGTGGTATTTATGGTGAGTTGAATGAAACTTTTAAGAACCATCTTACGAGGCTTTTGATTTTGGGAGTACTTTAAAAAAATAAAAAATAAAAAATAAATAAATCTTTCTAGCCATCTTTTCCCAGTCCAACTAACTCGAAGGGACCGAAGTTCATTGAGGAAACAAGGTTTGAAGTTTGGCTTAGGTTTGATGTGACCAACTGTTGTTTGTTTTAACAATCTTGATGGTTTCAGATACCGACTGCTTCAAGGGTCGTTCATTTTCAGTTCTAGCTGCTTTTATTAATTCTCATCCGCCTCTCGAAGGCAATGCAACATTTCCTGATTGGGATACAAGGAATGTTCTAAAAGTCAGCCACTAGTCGGTGCATAAGCGCTAGGCAGGGGTCCAATGCCTAGATTAAAATCGGCCTAGGCAGCCGACTAGTGGACTGCAGGTGCTAGGCGCCCGACTAGTCAGCCTCTAGGCGCTAGGCTCCCCTCCTCCGCCTGACTAAACCTAGTGACTTTTAGAACATTGGATTATCCAAGGACGCTGTTATTATGGCATAATATGGCACAGTTTGGAACCTCATGCTACCGTTGAGTTCAATTTTTATAATCATTTCGGTTGCTAATGCCGAAGCCTTTCTCCACCAGAGTAATGTTTGGAGAGCATTAGAGCTTTATTTTCATGACTAACCAGTATCACCCTTGACATTACAGTCATGCCCATGCAACGTGTGACTTGGTTTCACATGAATAGCAACAGCTCAATTTCCTTGAGCACTTCATTTGCAGTATGAAAGTAGCGGGGAAAAAGGAACACTAAAGGTTGAAGAGGACAAGCTAGTTAGATACCTAGACTTCTTCAACTCCTCGGAAACAGCTTTATAGGCATACTTCCACCAAGCTCTTGGATTGGATTTCGCCGAGACAGACGGACGGAAATGAGCATGTTTTAGTCTTCGATTAAAAGCAGCAAAGTTGTCAGCTAATTTCAATAGATCCCTGTAACCATTCTGCAAACCTCAAATATTTAGCCTTCAATACCTTCTGAAATTTGTTAACCTAAGAACCGGCAAGGAGAGGATTAGCAAATAACCTTGGGTAAACAGAGTGTAACATCATCCAAGTTCACAACAGCTTTTTGTAACGGTTGACCGCTCTTTGCAGACGCATTTGGCCGCAGCTTTGAGTACTTCGCATTTCCAGTAACTGGTTGCAAAACATATGTGTGCCTTCCCATAGGACTACCAGCCGGTTTGTCATCCTTCGTGCCAAACTTAAAAACCTACAGCTCATGAGAGGTCATTATGCTTTGATTCAAAATGGAAAACCAGAAGCAAAACTGTGCTAAGTGGTACTTATGGCAAACAAAACATACCTGACTCCATTCCATAGGTAGCAAACCGTCCCATGGTTTATCAATAGCCCATGGACAAATATCAGAATCTAAATAAACAGCTAGACTCTTGAGTTCTATAGACTGCAAAACAATGAGTGGAAAAGGAAATGATTGGCAACAAAAACAAAACCCCGAATCAATTAATCGATCAGTTCAGTTCAAAAACAATTAATCAATCAGCTGGGAAAGAGCAAAGAGGTCTATTCTTGTATTCGCCTGCTTACTATTTGTATTCGCTTGCAGTTCAAAAACAATTAATTAATCAGCAGGGACAGAGCAAAGACGTCTGTTCTTGTATTCGCTTGCTTACTATTTGTATTCGCTTGCATACATATGTGGCGTGTCCCTGAAATTAAATTATTTTTCGAAGGGGGGCGGCGTGGAGTGTGGACATGCGTGTCCCACAGATACACTCTCTCTCTCTCTCTCTCTGTATGCCTGTATATGTGTGCGTGTGAGTACAGGTATATAGGAATGTATGTACTAGTATATATTTCCGTCGCTTTGTGGGTGTATATCTGAGATATATGTACCAGTACAAAACAGTGTAGATATCTTATCAAAAGAAAAGTCTATAACGGACTTTTAAGGGCTCCCTTACATAGATACCAGTACAAAACGGTTCCTATGTATATATATATATATATAGGAAGAGGATCTTATAAGGGCTCCCTTACATAGCTTATGTAAGGGATTATTCGTTCGAGTTTGAATTTCGACAATCCGAACCGTTAGTTGCGTTTAGAATGTGTTTTTAAGGTCCAACGCGAGGATTCATAAAAAAAAATACCCGGAAGGGCTTGATCCGAGCATTTTTTGATAAAAAACACAAAATGCCGCGTTGGACCTTAAAAACACATTCTAAACGCAGCTAACGGTTCGGATCGTCTTGGATCGTCAAAATTCAATCTCGAACGAAAAATTCCTCACACAAGCTATGTAAGCGCGCCCTTATAAGATCCTCTTATTTGTATATATATATATACATACAATCCCGATCTAGAAAAGACTACCTTATTTTAGTTAAATGCGGACCTACCATTTCCCGATCAAATTTTGGTGATCCGAACCGTTCAATGTGTTTAAAACGCATTTTTAAGGGTACCCGCAACGAATCACCCAAAAAAATGACCCAGAAGGGCTTCATCCGAGCACTTTTTCATAAAACTTTATCTACCGCCTGTGTGAAAACCTGCTCGAATGAAGCCCTTCCCGGTCTTTTTTTTTTTTTGTGATTCCTCGCGGGTACCCTTAAAAATGTGTTTTAAACACATTGATCGGTTCGGATCATCAAAATTCGATCGGGAATGGTAGGTCCGCATTTAACTAAAATAAGGTAGTCCTTACTAGATCGGGATTGTATATATATAGGAAGAGCTTCCTATCCACACCCTAAAATGCGGATCTAACGTCCACACCCCACTTTCCCGATCAAATTTTCATGATCCGAACCGTCCAATGTGTTTAAAAGATGTTTTTAAGAGTCCCCACGAGAAATCAGCAAAAAAAAATATCTGCTTAGATCAAGCCCTTCCCGGTTTTTTTTTTTAACGAATCCTCGCGTTGGACCTTAAAAACACGTTTTAAATACATTGAGCGGTTCAGATCGTCGAAATTTGGTCTGGAACTATGAGGTCCGAACGGGATCTGAATTTTAGTGGTGTGGATGGGAAGCTCTTCCCATATATATACATATAGATATGTATATACATATATATATTTATTTATTTTTGCCGTGTCCGTGTCCGTTTTAAGAATTTCTGTGTCCCACATCCGTATCCGAGTCCATGTCTGTCCGTGCTACATAGTTCATAATTGTTTATTGCAAAAAAAAAAAAATTGTTGAAGTTTATTACCGGAAAAAAATATTTGTTGAAGTTGACATTAATTTTTACCCCTAGTGATGTTAATTCTTCCATCTGCCATTGCTTGCATGTTAAGTTCTCTCCTTCAGATGATGTTCCTCTTGATGATGCTATGGAGTACCGAGAGCTCGTAGGCTGCTAAGTTTATATTGTTGTGACACTTCCAGATATTGCCTATGCGGTCCACATTGTTAGTCAGATTGGTTTGGTACCTCGTTCTACTTGTTGGGCTGCTATGTCACTCATTTTGCATTATGTTCGTAGTTCTTCCAGATATTGCCTGTGCGCTATGACTTTTGCTACAACTAATAATTTGGCTATAAGGCTTCTATCCAACAGGCTTCCACACCTTTTATTGTGATAATTGAAGTCCCATCTAGATTGCACATGATTTGGTCTTCCATGAGTGAATGAAGCATAGAGAGTGATTGCCATTTTGGTCCACAACATCTTGAGTGTACTCACCAGCTATTTTTTCCATCATCAATCCAGTTGGGTGCTTCTTCACCGAAACGCACACAAGTGCTCGTTTTTGTTTTTGCCTTAGCAAACTTGTGATGCTCTCAGCAGTTGCCTGAGTGTGGGAGGGGGAGTGAAGTATTCATCTTATTTTCACTTCACTATTTCATCAAGGGTGGTATAGTCTTCGGACATATTAGTGTTTGTTTTATACCCTATTAGGGTTCCTTATATAGCTACCCATTAGTCTGGTAACATTATGATTCAGTAATAAAACTACTTTTCTTCCAATATTCTCACAATATATCAGTTCAGAGTCGTATCTATCCTTCCTTCTTTATTCTTCTTTTATATTCAAATCATAAGTAACTGTAATACTAGCAAAGGCAGTAAGAGGCAAGACAAGCCAATTTCACAAAATAATACGAGAATCAGCACTAAATTTCTCAAGGAATCTCGGCACAGAGGGCAGTAGGTCATCAAAAAAGGGGACCTCATTAACCACTATGCAGTTACTAGTGTAAGAAAAGGAACCTTCTGAATACATTCGAGTGCACCACCCGTGGCAAAAATCTCTTTGCCGTTATCATCTACTGTCACAGCTGATAGCTTCTCCAAGGTAACACCAGCTGCAAATGGATGACCAGGATTGCTACAAAGTGGAAGTCATGAGGACTATCAAACAAGTCATTTAAAGAAAACAGCATAAAACCTTATTTACCTCTCAATATCTTCATATCTGATGTGAATATTTGAAATCGAAAGCTTCAAGTTGCCAATTATTGTGTCGACCAACGACCCCAGCCATGATTTGTTCTTTGCATACAACAAAAGCAACAAAAAGTTAAATCGAGGTAAAGTTCTGACAATAGCACGTGCAGAATACCCCAAGAAAATGAATAACCAAGGACGGAGGATGAAGATATTTTTACAATCGTCTTTCACCGATTCATTTTACGGTTGTATTGTCAATTATCTAAAACAACAGAACCAAATGCAGAAAACTCAAAATTGCACTATTTACAATCAGGCTGAGCTTAGAATTGCAATTGAGAAGAAAGGAAATCTATGTTTACAGTCACTTTTGAGCTCTTTTCACAGGTTATTAAGGGTATGCCTGTATATAGATGTTCCAAGAGTAAGTCAAAATGCATTACAGCTATGAGCAACCTCAACATGTATTCTGCGTAGGCATGGGTGGGAAGTTGGCAGAACAGAATTCTCTCAGGAGCCAATTAAAAAAAAAATAGAGTTCTCAGGAGTCTGAATTTTCAAACTTTGGAAATTAACAGACCCTAACCCCTAAACCTGACCAATTCATCAACTATGCTTGATAAGCAGAAGCTCGTCCTGCTTTCCACAAGTCAGGTAGGTAAACCACTAACAGCTTAACACAACCCCAGCCAATCACCATCTAGGAGTCCTAAACATGTATGAGGGTTATCATATGTATGTCAGAATTACCCCCAGGACTAGGAGAACTATGGAAGAGCATACCATTTCTGACTTAAACTGTTGTCCACTCTCCAAGAGCTTCATTTCCATTTCCTGTCAGAAAGGAAGCAATAAATCAGGGAGTGTGAACATCAATATAGAGGAGGCCCGGAATTTTAAACAGCAGAAAGATGTCTTACTCGTATTTGGTTTTTCTTAACCTCTTGGACAGCATCTTCATCACACCCTTCAACTTGAGTTGCAGGTTCAGCTAGCAAAAAAATACGATCCAGGGACACCAGAACTGGATCTTGGCCAAGCCTGCTCCATGGAACCTGATATAAAGAGAAATAAGAAACCGTTCTGGAAGTATGAATGGATTAATGTTGCTGCTAAACAGAAGTTCTCAAGCCGGTTAGTATTGAAAAGATGAATTTAGTAATTGGCAAAAAAAAAAAAAACAAATAGTATATAAATCTAACACCATAAGAACTCTCATGTTATTGACCAAATTTCCTATTTTCATACAGCATACACTGTTGTTTTGTGCATATCGTTAATACCTTGAGAAATCCATGAATATACCACAAGTAGCGTCCAGTTGTTTCTATAATTCAAGTTCACCACCCAACTTAACTTTTCCACATAAAAAATGCCAAACAATCTCCACGATTATCACATTGCCTTTGCCATATAATAGGTTACGTAAATATACTTAACTCCTAATTAAAGGAAATTAGGAACACATTGGGGTGGGAAATCAAAAAAAGCTCAAAGATACCATGACTAAACGACTGAAAGTGTCGGCAGTGGGATGATATATAAAACAAAGAAAGGTTATTGGTGAAACCAATTGTATAGCCTGATTTATATTGTTGGGCTCATTTATTAACAGCTTAAGCTTTTGGGACAGTTGGTGACTTAACAAACACCAGGAGAAACTATGAGAGAATGCTGAAATGAATAGTGAGAACTCCTGCGGAAAACCGACTGCACTTGCCAGGAGTCAAAATATCTGAAGCAAAACTTTAGCGTGACGTAAAGTTAATCATGTATGCCTGTCAATTGTCTAATATCTACCATAGAGGCTCACATTTATAAACTTTAAGAGATCTATTTTAAGTGAGAAATACGACAGGATGGGCCAAGTGTTGTTTCGCCTCTAGAGCTCTATGTGATCACCATATACACACTTGGAATTCTCCATGTGCAACAAAGACTACTAGCTGTACCCCAAAGAAAGTATAATGTAACCTGCAGTGGCAGTAAATTTTAATGAAAAGCAGGGAAAAATCAACAGTGGTTGGGATAGCAAGGGAACACATCATTAAGAAAATACACTGAAACAATGGCTCATTATAAAGCAAAATGGTGAAAAACGATCATACGCTGTCCACTCTGTAGGGGAAGAGTAGGAGTTTAACTGGAAAGAAATTCTCCATCGACATCACCAAAAGAGGAACACTCGATTATCATAAACTGATCACTGAACATTTAATGGGGTTCAATAAGGATGTCAAAGCAAACTAAAAGGATTTGAAAACCTTTCACGACAGATTTCTCTCTCTGAATCAACATGATAATTGAAGTTACACAGTTTTGCAACTGCAGCCATCGCCTCCACCCTTCCAGAGGCACTAGCATTGACAGGCTAATACTATGTCCAGCTCACACCGAATAACATTTCTCATCACGGCTCAGGAGTCCCACTGCAGGTACTAGTGCCATAGCACTTTGGCCTATGAAGCACAGATATGCCTAAATGGATGACATCTCGAGGTCATATGCACAAAGGCATCAGACATGCCTGTCTGGACGCACTGTGTGGTGCCCTTCTGTTTCCATCGTTTATCAACTGGACAGATGAAGGACAAGCCTTTGACATGCGTGGACCACTATGTCAGAAGGTACTAAGTGTTTTACAAACAACGGATTGAAATTAAGAATAATAGGGAAACACCCCTCCTCCCCCACTTTTCAATTAGTTCAAGAACACCAATGTTTAATAAAATACATTTGAGAAGTTAATAAAATTTTCACAAACATTGGTTTGCACTTAAAAAAAATTGACCAAAAAAAACCCTTAAATCAGTACAAGAAGACCATCTAACAATCAACTATCAAAGTATTCGGCATGGTTGCCAGAATCAAAAGATTCACGATTCAATTTTAAGTCGATATATGATACAAGCGAAAATACTACGAATATATAACAAATTGGTGAAAGAAGGTTCAGATAGAATTGGTGAAAACCTACAATTCACGATTCAAATCCATGCAGATATAACAATTGTTGCTTTCGACTAATATGAAACCACTTTCATCTTGATTTTGTTTAACAAAGCAGGAACATGACTTTATAGACTGTCAACTTCGGAAAAAACAGCGTTCTCATCAAAACTTGTGATCATTTACTGATTAGAATACGATTCTTATTCGCACCCTTTTGTTATCCTTTTTTTTTCTCATTTTTCGCAAATATAAAAATAATCATTCTAATATGTTTCCAGGCTAAGATAGCATGTTCTTATGAATTACTATTAGTTTGGCCAATTTTTCATAGTTCATTATCATATAAGTCAATAGATGGCTCAAAGACTTTAAAATGTTACTATCTTAATTTTGCTAGACAAGTAGTTGTGAATATTAGAGTATGATATCCTACATGAAGGTGAATTTTGACAAATCTCTCTCTTTAATTCTTGTATACACTAAATCATTCATCATGGCAGGGCCCATAGCATTGGACCAACCCTCATATTCGCCATATAAGCAAGTTTCATAATTCTATAGTCTTTGGCCAAAACTTCATCTTTTTAATGAATAACAAAAATAAGTGTGTGTGTGTGTGTGTGTGTTTGTGTGAATATGTATATACGTTATTCTACAACCGAATCCTTTACAATTACAATCAAAGAAAAAACATTTCGATTTACCTGCACAGAGACCAATCTCACACTTCAGAAAGATGCTTTCTCCCCCTCTCTTACATAGCCTTTTTTCTTCTCTTTTTAATAATAAGGTATAATTTAGGGTTTCCGATTGTTAGGGTTTCAGTTAATTTGTTATTCATCTTTTATGTTAGGGGTAGCTTAGTCCTTTTATGTTGTTAGGGTTTTGCTAGGGTTTTTAGGGTTACCCTATATAACCCCTTCATTAATAGTATGTTTGTTTGGTAGTATACGTTTGTTTCTCTCTCTCTTCTTTGAAAGTTCACAACATTCTCCCCTTTATTCTTTCGCTTGGTACAATTATTTTTTTTTTGGTTCCTGTTTAGTGATTGTGGTTTGTTTTTCAACGGACAATCAATTAATTGTTTATATTTAGTGTTCTTCTTGTTGCATGTGTGATAATTTTCATTATTTTGGTGATATAACAACCATAGAGATAACACATATAGGAATTTATTAATATTCTTGTTGTCCTATCTCCTCTGTGTCCAAATCTTTGTTTTCTCCTAAAAGTTTGTCATGTTCCAAATCGTTGTCTATGTCAATATATATGTCTATGTACAGATTTATTAGACCTTGACAATCAAAGCAACATCAACCCCCTCCTCCAACATATTCAAATACAAGTTTCCCCCACTGAAACCATAATTGCAATACAGTATCCTCAATCAATCAACTCCAAATTTTAGTTATATTCCTCCAGGTCAGAATACTAACAATTCACACACCAAAGTTTACAGAAGTGGCATTGGACTTTCAGAAAACATTTGAAAACCACTAGGACAAGGGAAAAAAATCCTTCAAATATTATTTATTTGTCCAACTGTTTCTCCGTTTTCGGGAAAAAACCAATGGCTCGGGCGGCAGTTGCGCGGGCATGCCAGGACTTGTCGACGTCCAACGTTGAAAAGGGCTGCGTGCCTTTCCTGACTTCTAAACGTAACGGTTGCGTGTGACCCAAAGGGCGAGGCCACAATGTGGTTCATGGTTTGCTTACGAGCGAGGACTTAAACTTTCCCAACCGTGTGAGAAAATGAGAAGAAAAAGTCGTAAAGGAAAATAAACAAACTTTATTAACGGTTTAACAAAGTTTGGGTACAAGGAAATAGAAAACAAGATCTAGGCGGTCTAGAATCTTGTGGGAAAACATAAAACTCAACGGGGTTGAGTGGGTACTTTGCTGGAAAGTAAAAACATAGTGTGGCCGGAGCCGAAAGAGAGACATAAACGCTAGGCTTTGTGGTTGAGGAACCCTTTTTTCTTCTTCGTTTCTTCTAAGACTGCCGAAGGGTCTGAAATTTGGTTTCCTGCCTATCTTCATTGCTGCCAAGTGTCCCATGTACGGCACCTCACTGGTGTAATGGGTAGTTACCCACAGTTTATATTTTCCAAGTGAAGCCGAATGCCAACCACGTGTAGTGCCCATTTTCTTTTCTCACGGCATAACAGATCATGGGCTTCAACTTCCTTTTCTTGCTACCAAGTGTCTATATTTGTATATCACCTTTCCATGATGGCAGTTGCAAATGGTTTCCAAAGTCTCCACGGCCTTTGAAGATGAGAAACAATTGGGATCATGGGGAAGCAAATAACTTCTCCTCCTAATTTCTCTCATTTTCACGTGTAACTGAAGACAATGGGCCATTTAGATTCTATCCAATCCCCTTACTAATTTCTAGAAGCTTACTCCTGGTAACTGCCATCTCTCTCACAGATTCAACCGGGTTACGGAGCCAACATATCAAAATGGGCCAAGCTCCATTAAAAATTAATTGCGCCTTAATTGAATAAAATAAAATTAATGTGGCCCATTAATTTTACAAAGGAATTTAGCCCAAGTTGGCCAAAAAATAATACTTTTTGGCCATTTAGGAAAAAATACCAAATTTGGGTGTAAACACAAATGCAAAAACTTGTGTCACAAATACTTTTTAAAACAAAACAGGTACGACTATACAAACCTTCAACTTCACCGACCCAAGGAATCCAGCCTTGACCTTGACAGGTAACTTTAATGCATTCAATGCCTCTGGCTTCAGTTGCATATTTGTTAGCTCTACATCACCTGTTATAGTTTTCAAAGCAATGGGTTAGAAGATTCAGACAAATCGGGAATAAGAAAAACATAAATGCACCGGCAATGTTGGAAGTATGTAAGCACTATTTATTAGAGGTTCAGCAGAACAATTATCTGCTACATAGCAAGCATATACTAGATCCATATAGTTTCAATTACATCACACTCTTATCCATGTCAACCAACAATGCAACAAGTTCAACAAATACTATTGCCCCGCTCAGCACCTTATTCAAGGGAAAAACCAAGATGAACTGAAAACTAATGGGGGCTGGCACAGTGAGAAAGATGAACATGACGAAAAGCTTTGCACAGGTTGGGAGCGGAAGTTGTGAATGCCGTCCGTAGTTCCCTGCCAGGTGTTAAACTGCCAAATATCATCAGTTCAACTCCTGACAGATGACTTACAACATTGGAAGTTCTTTTCAAAGAATATATGCAACCGCCACCGAGAATCTCTCCTCCAGTTGGTTGCATCGTTGCCATCCCTGCCAGAAATACATATAGGACAATGGTTGACACATAGGACATGGATTCTGGAGGAAGCAATGGATCATGACAAGTCAAAGTTACCAAGTTGGTCCACTGGTTAAGGAAAGCTCAGACCATCAAATTTCTTGGCGAATGACTTTATAAGTAATATTAGTAATAGGTCAATACGGAGTTGTGTCCGATGAGGAAATAGACTACGCTAGTGGATGGACTTAATCTTCTATTCTCTTCACTTACGCTGAGCGTACGAAGGCTCCAAGCCTTCCACTGTGGAGCGAGGTTAAGCAATATATACATATATTTATTCATTAAATATTACCTCGCCACTCCCAACCTGATAGCTTCTACATACCCCTGCTCCCGCCCCTGCCACTGCTTTGTGCAACTAAGCAATAAATAAACAAATGCACCACTAACTCTCCATCTCTCAAGCACATGCAAGAACGATTCACGATAACTATCTGACGCTGTATAAGATTTATCTATAGGGAGAATCTTATCCTTACATGCACACCAAGCAAAAAAAGAAACCTTAGTTGAGGCACAAGTGCCGTAGGATGGCTCTCTAGTAAAATGTAGTTTTTACATATCTAACCAAAACTTGGTAATAAACTGTCACCTGAAAAGACCCATTTGCTATCAGATCCACCTCAAATGATCTTCCCCTCTCCCCGCGTCCCTCAATTCGTATAGTTCTCCGAAGAGATCTAACAACTCCTCAAACTCCCAATAATGTACCTCCCTGCGAAGCGTAACATCCCACCCAACCGTCTCCCTATCCAACGTGAGATAGTCCGCCACCGCCGCATCCCCATCTGCCACCAGCTGAAATAGTAGAAAGTCAAGCATCTCTCAATCTATTATCTCCATACCGGACATGGTCCCAGAACTTCACCCTAATCCCTGCCCCCACCTTTATACTAATATGTCAAGAAAACTCACTCCATCCTCTCCTAATTCCCTTCCAAAGACCCACTCCATGCGGCAATCATGTTTACAGCTACGACCACTCACCCCAACCCTCCACATGCCTGGCACACACCACCTTCCTCCATCTCAAACCGGAGTACAGACTCTATCCCAACAAGATGGTAATTAAACTCCTCTCCCAAACCACCCCAAAGCAAATCTCTTTTGCAGATTCTTTTAAACGATTGGCCACGGACACAGGAATAATGAAAACTCACATGAAGAATGTGGGCAAGCTCAATAAAGTCCTTTTCTACAAGAACTGGCTCTCCCAACCCACAAGCCTTTCTGAAATCTCTCAAATGCTTCAGACTTGAATGTTTTCCCCGAAGGAATACCTAAATAAGATGAGGGAAAATAACCAACCTTGCGAACCCAAGACCTCTGCCAACAAGTACATCATCAACCTCACCAACGGAATGATTTCAAATTCCCCACATTCACCTTGCGGTTGGACGCTACCTCAAAAGCCAACAAAATACCTCTAATATAGCCCAATTGAGAGTCATCTGCACCACAAAAAAGGATGGGTATCTCAGCATACAAAGAATGAGACACTACCACATTCATTTCATCCACACTGCCTACCCTAAAACCCTCCAGAAAACCCCCTAGAACAGCCTTCTTCCATAACCAAGATGAACAAGAGAGGGGATAAGGGATCAACCTTCCTCAATCCTCTGGTGGTCCATTGAAAGAAACAAGTCAAAGAACCATTCACAAAATCTTATAATCTCGCACAATAATACAAAATCTAATCCATCTCAACCACTGAATACCGAATCCCAAACTCTACAAAACATAGATCAGAACATCCCAATTAACACGATCATTAGCTTTTTTGATATCTTAATTACACAGTAGCCCTGGCTCCCCACTCCGCAAAGTAGAATCCACACATTCATTTGCCACTAAAACTGCATCCAAGATCTGCCTTCCTGCAATAAAAGCACTTTTTGATTCCGAAACAACTTTGCCCAACACTGATTTAATTCTGATCGCCAAGACTTTAGCAAGAAGCTTGTATGCTGCCCCAAGAAGACTAATTGACCTAAATCCTGAATGTCTTCCGCACCACCTTTTTTCATAATCAAAACAACAAAGGTAGCATTCAAACTTTTCTCAAACTCCCCATGCAATGCAAAATGATAAAAAGATATCCAAAAAACCTCTACCCTAACATGCTCCCAACACTGCTGGAAAAAGGCCAAAGTCACTAAATCCAGACCTGGAGACTTGTGAATCTCTCCATTCGTTGATCTTAGCGCTACAACCACCTCTTACTCAGAAAAAGCCCTCTCCAACCAAACAACCTCAGCAAAGAGAATGTCACACACCTGCCCATCCATCCTAGGTCTCAAATCTTCCCCCTCCCTAAACAAACCAGTGTAAAAGTCTGTCACCTCTTGACAAATGTCCTCCTCCATATCGAAGATGGAATCCCCCTTCCTATCCCGACCCATAAAACTGCACCTCCTCAAAGCATTCACCATTCTATGAAAGACTTTTGCATTCCGATCAGCATCGCTCAGCCATAGGTTTCTTGATTTCTGTCTCTATCCAACCTCAAAGCATTCACCATTCTATGAAAGACTTGTGCATTCCGATCAGCATCGCTCAGCCATAGGTTTCTTGATTTCTGTCTCTATCCAACCTCTTCTAATCTTGCAATATGCCCAAAATCCTCACGCACTCTATCCACAAATTCATTTTCCTCCTAACCCAATTCTCTCATTTGCTCCACCTCATCAACTGAATGAATATTTGAAATAACTCTCACCTTACGATGATCCCTATTACCAAAACTTCCATATTCCATAATTTTAAGATCCTACCTCTAACACTTCAATTTCTTCTCAAGAAAAAAACTTGGTGAGCAACGAAAAAAGTAACTACTACACCATTCCCCAACCTGGTCCTTGAACCCCTCCTCTAATACCCACATGATCCGAAACAGGCCTAGGCATTAGAAATTGGCCTACATTAAGAAAATGCTCCTCCCACGTAGGTGAAATCATGAATCTGTCAATGCGAGACAAGGAAGATTCAGCTCAAGATCCACACGTCAGTGTTCTAAAAGAAGTTCTGGAAGGCCGAGTACTCGCCGCCTAAGCGCTAGAAGGTCCCTCTCCGACTTGCCCGACTAACCCGACTATTTGCCTGACTAGGAGCCGAGTACTCGGCCCTAGAAGCTAGAAGGTGCCCGGCCGCCCTGGGAGCACCTAACGAGTTTTAGAACCTTGCACCACGTAAAACGCCTCCCCATCGAAGGTAAGTCCATCGACTCGAACTCTGACCCAAAATTAGAGAACCTCCTCATAGCCCCGCTAACATAAACACAGGCCAACCGTTTCTTTGGAAACTTCACCCTACCTACAAGCCACAATTTTCATTTTTGCCCAGAAATCCCCCCACATTGGGTCATACACTCCAGAAACAAGAAACCATCCCCTACCAATCTGAGGAGACAAGAGGTGGAACAACTCCACAACTCGCTCTCCAGCATCTTCACAACTCTCGAATCCCACAAATGTAACACTCGTCCGCTGACCCTTTCTCATCTAAATCACTCTACCCATTAACACGCCTCCTTCGAAACTGAACACAATTTTCTCTTGCAAGCAAATTACATCTGCCTACGACTACTTATTCCCTCCCAACAATCGCCATATGGCAATTATCTCTACCCCCCCTCCCCCCAACATAAAAGCGTGTTGTTTCTTATAAGCATTTTATCTCCCATAACTATATCAAGTTTCAAATACTACAAAACCACTAACTAGACCAGCATTGTCTTACCAAAATTATTCACCTCAAGCAAGCAATTTGCTACTGCGAATAACATCTGAAACAACTTGTAACTTTTGAGATAACAAAAAATAAAATTATTTTATTACACTAGCCCCAAACCGTCCTCAATATACACAGCTCTTTACACATCCAGTCTTAATATAAAAATATATATATTAATAAGAATTACACATATACTACGTAACACAATTTCACACAAAATCATAGCAATACTGAATGCGAATTAATCACGATGTTTTAAGAGTATTCAAATCCCTAAGACTACAAAGAACGAATGATATTACAACAAGAAGTGAAGAACAAGTGATCGAACCTTTCCAGACACTGATCTTCAGGGCTTCTTTGTTTAAACCTTTCACATAATTACCGAGGTACCTCTGCAACAAATTTGCCACCTGATCTTCCAACATCTTCGCTATCGACTGATCTCAATTACGCAACTGATTGAAACCTAGACACACAAAGAGAGGAGAGAGACTAAACACCAATACATACAATTGAATATACATATGTATGTAGAGAGAGAGAGAGAGAGATCGTGGCAGTGGAAGAAGTGTGGTGAAGTTTCGATTGTAGAGAGAGAGGAGGAGAGAGAGAGGGGTTTCGCATGACGTGCAAACGGTGCAACGTCCTCATAACAGGTGGAGAGCTGATGGCGCACCGTGTAAGCTAATATCGGATTTTAGAAAAATATATTTATACTAATGTTTGTTGAATGGCATTCATTGATTGGTCAATTTTGACAGGGATGAAATTTGAGAGATTTTATTCAGTGGCCCCGGATTCGCTTCAATAGAAAAAAGAAAAAAGAAAAAAAAAAAGTTTGAGATTTTATGGCATATTAGTGATTGGTCAATTAGTCCACCGGCAAAAGTTTGGGTGATATTAACGTGTCGGGAAAGAACCTTACTATTTGCACAGATTGGAGAGTACCGATCATGTACAGATGATCTCGAGGACCCATTTGTGTGTCCCATACAAACAATCCGAGCTGTTCAATCATCTCAAAATCAAATTCCGAGGGGCCCAACGAGGGTATTAATGCAATCAAACGGCCCTAAGTACTCGATCCAAAATCACCTCATTCCCTTCAAAATGTTTTGAAGGAAATTGGGTGATTTTGGATCGAGCACTTAAGGCCATCCGATTGCATTAATTCCCTCGCGAGCCCCTCGAAATTTGATTTTGAGATGATTGAACGGCTCGGATTGTTTGTGTGGGACCCACCGAGACCATCTGTACATTGTCTGTTCAAGGCGATCGGTCCCCATAGATTTACAGGTCGGGAAATGGGTGGGTGTTGTGCGCCCGGGTGCATAGCCATCCTTTTACCGGTCGTTTTGGGCTTTTTCGTTTTTTTTTATCTTTTTTTTAAAAAGCTTCACAAGTCTTTATTCAAAAGAAGAAGAAAAAAACATTTATCTTCTGATGGAAAAAATATAGAAAAAAAAAAAAAACTCAAAAAGACAGATAGTAGTAGTAGTTTTCGGTGGGTCCGTTACAATTTTATCAACAAGAAGTCGATGTGTATAGACTGGAGGGTGGATGGCAATATGCCTCTACCGACAATAATTCCAAAGGTGGCTGTGGTAGGACCGTAGGAGGCAAGTCGGCGATGGGACAAGGGGTTTCCGTCTGGTGCGTCATGGTGGTGCGAGTTCTAATGGTATCCATCCATGGAGGCTTATAAAAGAGAGGTCAATCAATTTTGGTGTTTGGTCAATTGCCACTTGTTGCCAATTTTGTCCTCCAATTGGAAATTGCCCCATTGATTTTCTTGTAATTATGCCATAATGTTATGCCCTTTTGGTCTTTGCCATTTTTGATCCCTTTTTTAACGGTTGGTATGAAAGTCTTTGTTTTGGGAATTTGCGTCATGCATGTGATAGATATCTATAGTTTATCCCAGACTCCTATAATTTAGCTGGTTGCATATCTAAGCATATTTCAGTATGAGTTCTTTTTAACCTCCCTCAAAGCAAAATCTGAATTAAAATACACGGGCATAAAACTCGTGCTAGGCACGAGGCCTTGAACCTAGTAGTATTGAAATGCGGCACCGTATTACAAGGCATTCAAGTCGTTCATTTTAATCAATGATTCGAATTTTACCTCAATAATGAAATACTAAAAAGAACGGCACCTGGATAATAATTACATATAAAATTGTGCAAGTTACGCCGAGCTCCTTATTATTTCTGGCGATTATTGAAAAACTCTTAAGTAATACTCCATCCATCCTAATTGATTGATTCCTTTTTGGAGATTTCAACTTATTAATAGAATATATCGTCATTATAAACTGGTCATTTTTTCCCCTCATTTTACCCTTTAAAACATCATCATTACATGTATTTACTTACAAAAAGTGATGGTAAAAGAGTAAACTTAACACTTTTTACACAATACTTTTTAATTGATGCAATTTTTTTTAAAACAACAAAAAGTGTCATTTGGAACCCAAAAATTGAGGACGGAGGGAGCATATATATGCTTTTAAAAATAACTGACGCATTCGTTTACTAGAGGATTAAAAATAATTGGATTAAAAATAATTGAAATGACATTTTTTTTCACATTGTTTAGCGTAACTAACAGGATGGAGCCAGATATCTTTACTAGTTTACTAGAGGATTAAAAATATTATGTCAAGTCTTGTAAAATACGTTTATGTAAAAAAAAATTTAAAAAAATTTGTAAGTGAACAAATACGAAAGCTTATGTACATATTGAGAAGAAATAACTGGCGTTTGTCCGTATAGTAGTTGAACAATCTATTACAATAATGTTACGGTATACAAATGACAAAAAACTGAGGGCTTGTAGCCTAGTGGTTATCTCCTGGTTCTCCCACAAACGAGACCAGGGTTCGAGCCTCGGCAGAGACGTTTTGGGTATAGGGCTGTGGATAGCTTTTAGACCCCCTCTGCATTAATTCACTAACTCTCTCGTTAATCCCCACTAATGTATATCGAATGGCAAAAAAAAATAAAAATGACCCAAAAAAATTTTGAAAAGAGAAATTAGTGGAAACACTTCAAACTCATTTTAAGGGGAAATAGCTACAACAATACAGACCCATTAAAGATGTGTACCATATGCACCTATTGTATGGTCTGGATTGTGCCACCTCATTGGCAATCCTAACATTTGTTAGTGTTTCGTAACTTTTCAACAATATGATTCGTAACATTTTCTATGATTCGTAACATTTGGTTGTGTCTCATAACTTTTATTAAAAAAAATCGTAACTTTTATAAAAAAATTCATAACTTTCATAAGGGTATGATATACACCCAAATAAGGAATGTGTATTGTAGCATTTTCCCATGTTATGGTAGTGAGTTTGATGTTTACTACTATGTCGCAGTAATGCTTTAAAACCGATGTATTGTAATGAATGAATATTTGAGGGAATATATACATCTACATTTGATTTTTTCTTTTCCCATGCCCTATATATTAAAGTACGTACCCTGGGCCGAAAGTTAGGGTATCCAATTTTCTTTGTAATTAAGCAACTATGAAGGGGTTCAATTCCACAAAGCCTCCATCAGTGGATTACTCCCCGGCCGATCATTATGGAAAATGGAAAATGGCTAGCTGGTTTTCACATAGGGCAGACGGAGGGGTGGTCAAGCGGGGTCACATGACTGCACTGAGGTGACATATTTTAATAGGATATGTATAATATTTTGTAGAATTTTGTATTTTTACCCCTTGCATATGATATTTTTTGCCCCAACTATTTGTCCTCCTTACCAAACCAAATCATTTTTCTTCCAACTCTCTTCACCACTACCTGCCCTCCTTACCACACCAAATCATTTTTGTCTACATTGAGAGGAAGATTTTTTATAGTATCACAAATGAGGCTATTACGCTACAATTTCAAAATATGAAAAATCGCCGGGGTCATTTGTAAACGATTTTACAGGTTTTAAATGGATATCTACTTAGTTATTTTTTGTTGGCATTCAAGTGTAGCTTTTTGTGGTCAATTGCTGATGCAGTTATAGGTTTTCTATCTAACCAGCTACTTTTAATTTATTTCGCATTTCAGTGTTTCTTTTGGGAGATCAATTGTAAATGAAAATATATAATATTAATAGATATCTACTTTTTATTTGTTTCGCATTTCCTGTGTGATTAATTTTTTTTCCTATTATAATGCTTTAAGAATTTGACCACACTGACATTTTGTTCTGGCTCCGCCCCTGTAATCTCATGCCAACATAGATAAAAACGGACGCAGGATTCGAGTGTGGGTTGAGTGAAATAATTTATTGAACGGACGAACCTATATGATTTTAAATTTTTTAAAAAAATTATTGATATATTTATTGAAAATTTTAAAATTTTGTGGGGTCCGTCCGTGTGATGGTCTAATTTTCCCTAGGAAAGAAAATGTCAAAAATATGGAAATGGAAATCTCTGTGTTCGGCGCACCACTGCGCAGATCTGGCCATGTTCAGATGAGTTTCCTAGACCTGGTTTTTCACTTTTGGCCGTGGGCCCCTATTGTAAAGTTTAACATTTTCTCTCTCATCCCAATTTCAAGAAATACTACTTATTGCATATCTTGTGCGAGATAAGTCTGTTGGGTCCACTTCAAAGACCCGCACAAATGATTCAAGCCGTTCATTAATTTTTAAAATAATTATTTGAGTCACTCCTAAAAAATCAGGTCATTCGAAAAACCATAAGTGGTTGATCCATCTTCTAATTATTCGTTCACAATTTAGGATCCTAAATTATGACAGAAGTTTGGAAGAAAGTTAGACAACTAGATCAAATACTTAAAAAATAAGTATTCACTATATAATTGTATTTCTTGAAATTGTGATGAGAGAGAAAATGTTGTGTGTAGTGAGTTGTAGGGACCGTTGATCTTCATAATTGATGGTTTAGATTCGCTAAGAATTCTTACCAGTCAAAATATAAAAATATATTTGAACTGTTGATTACTGCAATGGACGGCTCAGATGTTTACTTCACCCTATAGTGAGTCTCTCTACAGGGCCCCTGACTCACTACAGAGCCTCGGTTCCTACTTTTTACCCCCGGAGAATTAGGTTTTTTTTTGTCATTCGTTAATCCATGTACGCTATTCTAGGGGACTTAGGAAGGGGGATGAGTGCTTACGGGAATCGAACCCTGCCCATATACATGAGAATATAAGGGAGACACCAATTACACTCCACTCCATTTGCGAATTAGGGTTAGAAAGGAGAATTAGCTGTGCCTATGTCACCATACGTCAGCCATAGTCCCCCAATTGCCACATGTCCTCCCACGACACAGAAATCACGCCTACAGCTATGGCTTTTCATGGGTGTTTGTGTGGTGCACACAGATTCGTTTCCCTTTCGAGACAAATGGGTCGAGTCAATTGGGTTCCAAATTCGGAAATTCCCTTTCCAAATTCCAAAGCCAGGTGGTTAAAATTATTTATTTGAATGGTAGATCGGGCTTTTTTATTATTACTTTTGATTAGAATTTTTTATTTGGAAGAATCTGTAAAGGGACGGTGGTTATATATAAACAATATAGAAAGTGATAAAATCCAACCTACCATTCAAATTAGCAAATGTCCGAAATGGGAATTAAAAAAACCAACAACTCTTATATTTATATATTAAAATTTATTCGTGTATTAATATATATAGACCACTACATATGCATATCTTTGTAAGTAATATACTAATATCCATATGAGAATGAGAGAGAGAGAGAGAGAGAGAGAGAGAGAGAGAGAGAGAGTGAGCCTCGTCACCTCGGTAAAGTGATGGGTTCGATCAGCAAACAGCGAACGATGATTGTGTCGGCGACTGCAAACGGCGAGCAACTCAACGACATCCATCTCCTTCTTCTTTCTCTCCAGATCTAAAAAGAGCGTGATTTTTTTATTTTATTTCTTTGTTTCGATCTGGTGAGCCGCAAGCGTGTTCGGTTTGAGAGTGAGTTTTTCGTTTGTGCCTTTATTTTTTGTTAGACGTGATTTTTGTTATTTGTAAAAAAAAAATGATCAAAATTGAGGTGGGACACGTGCCCCGGTCCCTGCTACTAACAGTGACATTCCAGAAAATATCAACTCCGTTAACTTCCATAAGAAAAGGAGAAAAGCAGCTAGAGAGCAACGTGCTCCATCTTCCCAATTCTATATTCCATCTATCACATTAAAAGATACATTAAGATATTTATTGGTAACTTGACAACGGTACATTGAGTAAAGCAGAGGAGGAAAGGAAAGCACTTGCTACATGCAGTGCCGGCCCCGATATTTGAGTTGCCCAAGTCCGGCCTTAAGCTTGGTTGACCTCTTAGTATTAAGTACTTCATTCGTCCCAAATTGCTTGTTCTTTTCGGGAAATCATTAGAAATTAGTTACACCAATTTTTTTTGGGAATAATGTATTTCTGAGAATGTTTTACACCAAATTTTTTATGCTCAACTACTTTATGAATTTTGCAGTTCAAAAAAAAAAAACACGTTATGAATTTTGAATGATGCATATTTTTTTCTACATAAAAAAGACTCAATGTTACACACACCCCGTTAATTTTATTTTTTATTTTTGTCATTCACTCCGTTAACTTAAAAACACTGAAAAGAAACTATATATCGGAGGCCAACCATATCAAAGATGTCCGAGAAGGTAAACATATCAAACATAGTATCGTAGTTTCGTAATTACAATACAATAAACTTTAAAAAATATATATACAACTAGAAAAAAAAATGAATCAAACATATCAAAGTACTGCTCATATTTGTGTTTTCTCTAACTAATTAGGTTAGAAGTAAAATTAAAATAAATTAAGAGAGAATAAAGAACACTCGTAAGAACATCTATGATTTGCAAAGGATATGAACCTTGAACTCTACAACCACTAAAGCATAACTATGGTAGATCAACCGTCGTAAACCAAAAAATATTTATGGTGTGAGAGTTATTTTTATCTGCAATGCATCAAAAAAAAAAGACAAAAAGTTAATTAGCCAAAAATGTAAACTAATAAACATTTATGGTGTAAGAATTATTTTTATCTACAATAGATAAAAAATAATAATAATAAGACAAGAAGTTCATTTGGCCAAAAATGCATCTAGGGGGATTTGAACCCTGCCCAATTAGATTTCCTTAGCTTGCCCTGACCAACACTGCCAGCAGCACAATTGCTTAATATCCCGGAATAATTTATATATGATATTTACATCTTCGGGGATTTTTGTTTTTGGTTGCCCTAACCCGGGGGTTGCCCAAGCCCGGGGGCTTGCGGGGCTTACCCCGGGGCCGGCCCTGGCTACATGATGTTGATAAAACGCAAATCCTCCGAACAAAAGAAAATTTTAGAACAAAATATTATATGTATCACATTAGCAGAGTTCAAAAATCATACATTCGAAAAATCCATCACCAGTGCTATGTTCCATGTATCTCCATTAACAGAGTGCCAAAATCGTGTTTATCGAAAGATTTTGTTTTTATCGGCAAAAGGAATTTTATTAATTTTTGGATAGGGAAACAAGGTTAAAAGGATCTCAGGCACACCGATAAAAAGCTACTTGAGACCCACACCCGAATGGTCGGCAAGAAGCCAACCAAAGCACTAAAAAACAACCGGACCACCACAAACCACTAAAAAACTGAAAGATTTTGATCAAAATATTTTTCAAAAAAAGAAATGTGTGATGTAGACTCAATAATTAGTGTTGTTAGATACGCTGAATCTAGTTCAATATTTTCACTTTGTAATTGACTGATGAATATTTCGTCGCACTGTAAGTGTACTATTACTGTTAACATTAGCACCATTCTTTTGTGGTTGCCTGAGTTCACAATTGTTGCAAATTATAAATGTGCATACACAAATAAAATCAAGTTAATTACTATTATTTACCAAACACCATCTGAAGGGTGAATCAGGACTATTTTAAAAAGATTGAGTAAAAATAATATATTTTCAAAGTTGGGATCAAAACGAATCTAAAAAAAAGATCGGCTTCTAAAAAGCCCAATAATTACTACAAATAACACACAATCAAAGCATACGTAACTTGCAAGTGGAGTGTAGTGCAGTTGGTGCATTCCTTATACTTCCATGCACATGGGCAGAGTTTGATTCCCGTAAACACCCATCCTCCTCCCCAAGTCCCCTAGGATAGAGTAGATTAGATTAGGATTAACGGATGACAAGTTGGATGAAGTTGGGGGATTTAAAATCTTAATGAACTTCAACATATGTCCAAGTTGGACTCTTTTTTTTTGGTAATCTGTAAAATTTTATAAAGCTCAAATAAAGGATATCAAAGACCTAAGCCAGAACAAAGAAAGGAACATAACCTGTCCGAGTTGGACTTGTAAATTTAGCGAACTGATTTCGAATGAGGGGTCCCTATTGAATATCATGAAAAGCTTGCAGTGTTTTCGACCATGGTTTCCAATTTCCACTATGAATATATCATGCAAATCCTCTCTTCTCCAACTTTGTACATTGGTAGTCCAAGGCAAATCGATCTCTCAATATGTAATATATTTCATGATTTCGACAACTTTGTACATTGATAGTTCTCGATACTACATATTTTTGGAGGTTCACATGGGAAGTTATATAGAAGAAATTGAAAACTGGCACGGAGGATAATAACCTTTTTATTAGTGGAAACCACTTGCTTATTGTCTACAACTTATTCATTAGTGGAAATTCAACCTAAGTTTTTCATGAATTAATACACATCCTAAGTTTTTTACTACCGGAAACCCCTACAATCACAAATCATATCTCAAGTGGCTTGAATTTTTTGCACTTCATAAGCTGAATGAGCCGAGCAATGACTTGTTTAAACTTCGCTTGAAAGTTTAACGTGTTGGAAACAAAATATAAGCTTGGTTTGTTAAGAACCCGACTATTAATTTCCGCATATTATTTGCACATCAAATGTGCACAGATCACGGTGTGGGGGCCACTCCATGTCCCACATAACGATCCGAGCCGTTCATTAAATCTTAAAAAAAAATTAAGGTTCTCAGCAATAAATCAGCTCAATCCGATACCTATAGGCGCTTGATCAAATCATATATGTAACTTTTCATATAGATTTCAAACTAGCTCGTAATGAGTCGAATGGTAGCTTAAACTTGAGTAGCTTGATTCGTCTATGCAGTGACTAAAGTAATCACAAAAACCTAAATCAATTTTCGCAGTGCGAGATAACTAGTTTGATTAATCAAGTGGAGCACTGAATATGTTTTGGTATGCAAAACAATGAAATCTACTTCAAGCATTACACTATAATTAAAGAACAGAATCAGTTTTTACTAACCAAGCCATGCACGATGAAAGGATTATGACACTAAAGATTTGTGTATGCAGGCATGCGTACGCCATATGCACGGTTGAGATGGGTTGCGTATATTTTGCGTAGGCGATTCGTCCGTACGGATCGCCGCGTTCTTATGACTTGTAGATAGTAATTGAAAAGGCTACTACTACTCCTTAATAAGATAGAATTAATCAAGAAATTCATCCTTCTGCGTATCTTCTTCCTCAATTTCCCTTTCCTCCGATCTTCCCAGTTTGTATTGCCCCAAAGCTATACTTGTAAGCCACCACAGAACTCCTTGAGTGGAATCTCAATGTCCCATTGGTCCAATATCGCAAACTGCATCCTACCACGTACCTCTCTAATCTCCTATCCTCGAACCCATAGGAGAAAATGGATTCATGTACCCACAGAAACACCGTTTCTAACAAGGGATTGTACCAGATGATCTTGAATCGAACAACGGGCATCACCTTTCTCTTGATGACCCAGTTCTCTGAATTCATCGACGAGATGTCTTGGCTCAAGTTTTCAAACTCTTTTCCATCTTTGCGCTTCCATGTCGTTTCATTTTTCTCATCGGTGTGTAGACGCCAAACTGGAAATTCATCAGCAAACCCGTGGCAATAACAGACTAGTTGCTTCTTGTATTCCCACAAACACCTTCCGAGTGGAGCACGTGGTGCCTCGATAACCTCATAACAACAACGTCGCGATTTCTTCGAGTTCAAGTGGCATACTAGAATTTTATCTTCAAAACAATCCCAAAAAAGACTCCCGTTGAAAAACACCTTGGTACCCATCACGGTTTCATCGTGTAATTCTGGAAGCCTTCCTTGTATCTCCTCCCAAATACCGGTTTCTGAAGACAGAATCAACAATTCGGAACCCTGCAGCTCTCCACCTTTCGGCCTAGGCCTAAAAAGACACACAACTTTGTATTCAAGGTACCCATGGCTATTCAAGTCTGCAATTAAAGCATAGGAAACGCGATTCGACCTACGACGAGAATGAGGGAGGGCAACCTTTTCCCTTGTCAAAGGGTTACATACGAAACAAGTCTTGACAACTTTGCATAAAAGAAGGCCATTGCAGGAGTCAATGAGCTGGATTAAATCAACATTCCTCTGTTTCAAGAAATTGAGGGAAGGATCCGGGAGGCAGCCGGGTTCGGATCCTTTTACGGGTGTGAATTCGATGTCTCCTAATTCCACATCCATAAAGTTGTCATGATCAGGATATATTTTTCTCTGGTGGAAAAACCCTGTTGAGCTAGTACTACTGATGGGTTTATAATTACGCGCGTGTTTGGCTGTGAAATTGGGTTGCCTTGTTAGATCAGATATCGTTTTGGATACACACTTGAATTTGGAAATTGTTTTCGGTGGTAACCGGGAGAAGATTTCTAGTACTATTTCATTTTTTGCTGGCAGTTTTGTGAAAATCTCCGCTGTGATCGTATCTCTCTCTTCTTCGATTTCTTCTTCTTCTTCTTCTTCGATGGTGATTGATTCGTCCTTATTTTTTTCGAAAAGAATTGCAAAGTAGTGATCTTGTTCTTCCGTTACAATGGATGCTGGCAAATAACTTTTAGGTTGATTGGCTTCGCTGTCACAATCCATGTTTTTCCTGCATGAAAGTTGAAATAAAAGTTATCTCAGAAGTAATTACCAAGCATGCTCGGGATGACAAAATTCAAAAAAAAAATTACAAAGAGGGCAGAAGTAATTGTCTCATGATCAACACAAGTTTTTAGTTCAACTCTCACTAAGAGCAAAATTCTTTGGGTCCCCCGTAAGCGGAAACTAGTGTGAAATAATTGAGAAACAAGATAAGGCCACCCGACTTCAGATTGCGGTTGGTCAAATCGGTTTCAGAAAAAAACACATACAAAGAGGAACGAGGCAGATTTAGAAGTGTATAATGGCATAATAATAAAAGAAACTGTTTTCTTTTTTGTTTTTCTGAGACAAGATCAAACAAAGAAAGAAGATTGCATACCCACCAGTTCTTTGCTGCTAGTTTGGTTGATACTTGGCCGATTTATTGGTGGAGACCTTAGTATATTGGACAAGGATGCTTTTTTGGGACAAGTTTTATGGTATTTGGACATTGAATGGTAAACTATCTTCGGAAGTAAACTCAATTTAGAAATTGGAGTCTAAGGGAAGGGAAAGTTATATTAGGAGATTGATTCTGGGACCGACTTTGGAAGTTGGATCCTTTTAGGAAACTTATTGTATGCCGAGCGTGCATCACGTGTTGTCCGTGCGCGTATATCCGGCCGTCCAAATTGGACCGTCCAAAAGTGTTTTGGATGGCCGAGATATGTGTTTGGACACCACGTAGGATGGTGCCCGCTCGGCACTGAAAAACTCCTCTCCTTTTAGACTTTTAGTAGTTGGATTCCAATAAAGCTTTTAGTATTGGGGTTTCGAGCCAATAGGAACTTCAGTAGTAAATTCTTTTTTTGTATTGGTTTCGACCACGGACACGGACACGGACACTGACACTGACACGGACACGGACACGGACACTGACACTGACACTGACACGGACACGGGAATTCTAAAAAAATGGGGACACGGACACGGCGGGGGACACGCCACGTGGAAAAAAAAAATTTATATACATATACACATTTTTTTTTATATTTTTTGTTGCAAAATATAAAAATAAGGGTATATTTGTAAGAGTTTTTAATTTTGAGAGGTAAATGTGTTATAACTTAAAATATTTGGGTTTTTGGTGTAATTAGACACAAGATATATATACTCCTATTTGTTCTGCCTTAGCAGCAGCAGCAGCCACCGACCGACTGGATCGAATGGACCTCTCGCTGCATCATCGTCGCCGACCCCTCGCTCATCATCGGCGGCTGCGGCTGCGGTGAGGACCTTCTTCTTCTTCTTCTTCTTCTTCTTCTTCTTCGCCGCCGTCGATCGGACCGACTGGATCGACTGAATCGAAAGTAGGTTCTTCTTCTTCTTCTTCGCCGTCGTCGATTGGACCGTGTCCCCATCGGTATCCCCTTTGAAAAAATCAACAATAAATAAGGGACACGCCACATGGCGAGTCCCGTACGTATTTCGGCTGTGTCTCTGCCGTGTCCCGGTGTCGCCGTGTCCCATACTGCAGTTCGGCGGCCGGGAGCCGTGTCGGTGCTATGTAGGTTTTGAAATAGGTGCTGACTGATAAAACTGGAACATACTTAATCAAATATTACTTAATTCATTTAGTTTTACGTGCTAAATTTGGGTTATCAAACACGATTCAAGTCCAAAAAAAAAAAAAAAAATCCTAATACAGTAATACTGGATGAGTGTTTTTTTCACATATGGGGTGGGGAATAAAGCCTCCGTCTTTATTTTTTGGTCATATTTCCAATTCTTAGGGGGTGGGGTGGCTACCACCTACCACCTCCACCTCCTCATCCGGGAGGCAATCGGGTCGGATCCTATTACCGGCGTGAATTCAATATCATCTATTCCCCCTATTGAACTACTACTACTGCTAAAGGGTTTAATATCGTCTTTATTTTTTTTTTCTTTTTTATGGGTAATTTAGATGCTTAAACCTAGTACTATTTGTTGAGCTCGAGTCAAATTAAATCGATCTGCTTTTGTTACATCCATATGTAGTAGGATTGGGGCGATACATTGCCAATTGGAAAATTATGAACCCACATTGAAGTCGGCAATTCAAAGTTTGCAATACTGCTGCCAGAATTAACCAACGTTTTTCATTGTCAGGTACTCCATAATAGAGTCTGTCAAACCGAGCCTTGAGTCCCAATCATATACGGTATGCCATCTTCGTGGTTATTTGTTTTAACTTATAAAGTTTCCTTCTTCTTCTTCTTTTTTTTTTTTGAGTGTTTTTTCTTTTTTAAATTCTGATTTCAATCTGACAGTGTCAGATAGTTACGAGGAATGCTACAATACACACCCCTACATATGAGATTTTGTGACTCAAAATATGAGATTTTGTGGCTCAAATATGAGATTATTCCATATGAGATTTTGTGACTAAAAATATGAGATTTTGTGGCTCCACATATGAAAAAAAATCGATCTCATATAGA
>JAXBDA010004419.1:3035-29032 GCA_036023075.1 Gaultheria prostrata | reverse complement strand
GCGGGGGCCCTTAAAAACACGTTTTAAACACATTGGACGGTTCGGATCATAAAAAAAATATCGGGAACGTGGAGGTCCGGAAGTCCGGAGCCCGGACTAGAAGTGCTCCCTATATATATATATATATCCCTCGAAAATTCTTTAAAACGAAAAAATATTAAGATTTAGATTTTAGATATCTTTACAAGTTTGTGATAATTCAAAAAAATTATCCATCACGGTAATATCTAACGTCCCATTCTCTTCTCTCTTTATGTTTGTAGAAAAAGACAAAGGTCAACGAAAACGTAAACCAATTATCTCGCTAAAATTCTATAAAAGGAAAAAATATTAAGATTTCGATTTTGGATATCATTTCAAGTTTATGATAATTCAAAAAATTATCCATCACGCGGTAATAGCTAACGTCCCATTCTCTTCTCTCTTTACAAAGGTCAACGAAAACGTATCTTAAAAAAAGAAATAATGTTATGATTTGGATTTTGGATACCGTTCAAGTTTATGATATTTCAAAAAATAATCCATCACGTGGTAACATCTAACGCTCCGTTCTCTTTTATAGGATAGGAAAAAGACAAAGGTCAATGAAAACGTAAACTAATTATCCCTCTAAAATTCTTAAAAAGGAAAAATATTAAGATTTAGATTTTGGATATCGTTTCAAGTTTTTGATAATTCAAAAAATAAGCCATCACGCGGTAATATGTAACGCTCCATTCTCTTCTCTCTTTATGTTTATACGAAAAAGAAAAGGTCAAAGAAAAACGTAAACCAATTATCCCTCTAGAATTCTTAAAAAGGAAAAAAATATTAAGATTTAGATTTTGGATATCGTTTCAAGGTTATGATAATTCAAAAAATAATCCATAACACGGTAATATTTAATGCCCATTCTCTTTTTTCTTTATGTTTATTATAGGAAAAAGAAAAGGTCAACGAAAACGTAACGTAAACTAATTATCCCTCTAAAATTCTTAAAAAGGAAAAAAAATAATAAGATTTAGATTTTAGATATCGTTTCAAAGGTTATGATAATTGGAAAAAATAATCCGTTAATATCTGACACAATACAAGAAATCTTTTGGTATGTACAACCAGTCCATCTAATTTTTAATCTTTTTATACATAATATGCGATATTGAAATTGCATTAGTACGATATAAATCTATTTTTGCTTTTGAAAATTATTAATTGGAACATTACTATGTAGTATTAAAAAAAGGATTTAAAAATGTGTCTCGTATAGTAACCTGTATTATTTTGTAAAAGGTTTTAATTTCATTGGAAGAAATTGGTTCTCTAGGATTAAAAAAAAAAAAGGTTCTCCTTGATGAAAAAATGTAGGAAAATAAAAAATTGTTTCTCTAGTGCTCCGTTCAGTTGTCAGGAATATTGTGCAGAAAAGTTAGTCCTGGGAAAAGTGAATTGAAGTGAAGTAAAGGAAAAAAAAAATCTATTTTCCTTCAAGTGTTCATTTGACAAAGGAATTATATAGGAAAACTAAAACTTAGTTGTTCAATTGTCAAGAAAAGAAACTTATGGGAAACTTCTTTTGTCTTGATTCAATAGCTATTTCGAATAAAAGTAATTTTGGGAGTCATACATCTGGGCAAAAAATTAATACACACGAATTGCTACTTTTGAATCATTAGGCAACTCTAAAATAAGCCATAACAAATTATTTAGACTGATTTGGCTTAATAAGTCAGTTCACTTTTTTTTGTCTATTCAATTTTTTCATATCTATTTATTTCGTGTTAAATTTTTATGGATTATTGGTTTATTTCGATGAGAGGAATCAGAAAAATAAAAATAATGGTTGAAATTCTAATTTTTTTGAATAAAGATAAAAACAAGTCCAAAAGTTTTTTTTTTTTTGTGCTTATGTTTCTCTTTATTCAAAGAATTTTGAGTTTCGTTCTTAATTTTTTACTTTTTCGATTTCTCTCGTATAGACAAAAATAAAAAATTGACTCAAACTAATTTATACAATAAAAATTGAATAAAAAAAATAAGCCAACTGACCGGTTTATATGGATGCTTTAAAGATGAGTAGATAAGATAAAATAAAACCAATTTTAACCAGCAGTGATTAATTGGTGGGTACAAACAAAACAAAAGACTGATAAAAATTAGAGACACACATTCATAAAATCAATATATTGACTACGTTGCCTATATTTATAGTAGGAAAAAAAAATGAGAATGATACGAAATAGGAGAAATGAAGGGGGTGAGGGAGAACGTTGGCACAATAAATTTGAGAATGGAGAGAGGTTAGAACTTTCCCGCGACGCTAAATTCCATATATTTTTCAGGATCAATTTTAAGGGAAAGTGAGTCCTGGTGGGAAAATTATTTTCCAGGATCCTATCAGTTTCCTGGTAACTGAACACTCCAAACTATGTGGGAAAACTAACTTTCCCTTCCTTTCCCATACTTTCTTGACAACTGAACGGGGCCGAAGGACGGACAAAAAAGGATCTTTGAAGGATTCTTCAATAACTTCTGATCAGCAAAAAAAAAAAAAAAGGATTCCAGTTTCTGTTTTCTAGCTTAGGGTTTTTCGTGGGAATCAACTCTATGCGGCATATAAGATTTGCTTTTTCAGTTTTCCTGACCACAATTTTTCCTATTACTAGTGCACAAAACAAGGATGGAGCCCGAAGGAATAAGTGATGTCACCACAAGCAGGGGCGGATCCACACGGGTGCATGTAGAGTTTCGTGCTCTCACTCAAAATTGTATAATCTCACTAGTGTTCTTATATATTTTGAGTAATTGTACAAATAACAAGCAAAATTGAAATATACCGTTTGTATACAAATTATATAAGTAGATTTATCTCATTTCATGCATCAATTTTCTTCCATAAAGTTGTTGAATTTATAAATTGCAAGTGCGATTGGAGAATAAACTTCTTACTCGTTGTTCTTTATTATAAAGGGCTTTGCTAACATCCGCTTACTAGGCAAAGGATAATATGACGAACAAGTTCGGATATCAATATACTGTCACGGATATCAATACATTTTTCTCGGATATCGGTACATTTTCTACATATCATGTTGCACCCCAAGGTTTGATGTTAGCATTTTCTTATTATGAAACAAGTTTTCTCAACATGGTAATTGAGTATCCCAAATTATATAGACTCGCCACCACTAGATTAAACTGAAATTACTCTTTTCTTGGTACTTCATGTGCATATGACAAACATCGTTAATTAAAGTGTTTATGTTATTATAGTTTTTCGTATAGTGTGGATGAATATCTTATTCATAATGCAGTTTGTCTTTTTTTTTTTAGGTACATATTTTCGCCACCACAAAAGGTAAAATCCTGACTCCGTCCCTGCTAAAACATACATACTAACTTATATGTATACTCACGTATATAAATCATAGATTATTTTCTGTCTAAAAACAATTACAGATTGATATTTTTTTTTTAGAAAAAGTGAATACATGGGCGTAGATAGGAGACAGGAGTACTGTAAATGAACCAAGCCGTTCATGAAAAGTTCAAGGGCTCGATTCAGTAAATGTTCGTTCGAGTTCGATTCGGATACTAAACGAACCGAACTTGAGCCTCAATTTTAGGATCGTTTAATAAATGAGCCGAACTTAAACTTGATAATATTTTGCTCAATTAGGCTCGGAAACCTGGAGTATTACGTATTCCTCGTAAAACTTCACGTATCTTGAATTGTATAAATTTTTAGTTGCATGTCCATGGTGAAAAATTTGTAACATGCACATTTATAAACTTTTAAAACTATTATAAACTTAATTTTTAATTTGTTTATGTAATTTAATTTATAGATGTACAAAATAAAAGTTTTATTTGAAGTTCTAGACTTGTATGAGAGCAAAAATATTTATTAAGACTCGTGAACAATTTCGAATTCGAATCAGACCTTGGTATGTTCGGCTCGAGCTCGTCTCATCAAATTTCATTGCGCTCGAGCTCAGTTCAAGTTCGATTAAAAATTTAACGAACGAACCTGAACATTCTAAAACTCAGCTCAATTTGGTTCGTTTGCAGCCCTAGGCGTAGATATGTTGGGATCAGTGGGTCCCAGCCAGACCTTACTCAAAGCTTAATTTTTTAAATAGGTTTAAGTACTTCTTTATATAGTGAATATACTGGTCTTTTATGACTTAAATAAGTTTAATTTAATCTAGACAAAATTCAAGTGATCTTACATTGTCTTGTGAAAATTTCTCAATTTCTTTGATATATAAGAATTAAATACATGACAATTAGTTAATTGAAAAAAAATGAAATAGTTTTACATATATATCTTTTGTGCGGGTAGTATCACCCATGCACCTTTGATGAGGTTCTTTTTGGTTCCCACTTCAACCATCAAAATCGCTCACTTTGTACAAATTAATTTAATAGGAGGCCATGAAAAAAATTTAGTTCAATCGGATATCAGCGATCGCTCGATCAAAAAATTCAATTTTACGCAATCCAGTTCAAGAAATCAATTTTGTGATAACATGTTTACCGATCTCTAATTAAATTGGAATTTTACATTATTTTCTAACTACTCAATTCATTTTAAAAAATGAGCAATTTGATCATCGAAGTGGGATACGAAATTAATCTCAACAGAAGTGGATAAAATTACTCACACAAAAAAGGTGAGTGAACAAATCTACACTTGTGATTAACAAAAACAATAAAAAAATCAACCCTTTACTGAGTGAGGCCTGGGGGAACCAGTAATAGAGCAAAAATGTGCTGCCACGTTTTGCAGGTGGACCTGCAAATTATTGCCGATTTTTTCTATAAAAAAAATCACACGAGTTTTGCTTTGTATTTTCGACCTGTCCATTGATTGTGTACTTCCTATTTTTTTTTTCTTTTTTTTCAATCGTCATTCGTAATCTGTTACATGGGGAGGGGGAGTGAGATTTGATCCCGGGAATAGTGTGGGGCATCCACGTGCTTTACCGCATGAGCTAGCCACCACTTCCTATTTATAGCCTACTATGTAAGTATATATCCTAATTTATATTTTTGTCCTCCTTCTCACTTTTTCAGTAATTAAAGGTGGTAAAGAAATTAAGCTACTCATGAAGTTCTTTCCCTTTTCTACAAAAAAAATAAAAATTAAGTTATTCGAATTTGATTATAAAGTTCATTCTTCACATAAACAAAGCTTGAACAATTTTCGATACTTGTTAGCCACTCAAACCAAACTTGAATAAGCTACTAGTCAGTTTGCTTGATTTTTTAATATTTAAAAGATTAATTCAAACTTAATTTATTAGGGATAGACTCGATTAATATGTAAAAAGTTGTTTCAGATTAGTTCGCTCGTATGTAAGAAAGCCAAATCTCTTAAAATATTTAGAAGCTCGTCAAGTTTACGACTTAAACTTGAGTAATTCACTACTCAACTCGTTCGTCTCGTTTATTAATCTTAAAGGGCAGCGCAAAGCCCTGCACTTAGCGGCAGACGGATATGAGGCGTTTCACAATGCTGCCCATACATCACCGATGAGTGAAGGCGGTTAGTCCTCCCAATACGCTTACCCCGCGCTAGCAAAGGCCGCTCAAGTACATGGTGGATGCTGGCCTTCATAAAGCCAACAAGCTTGTTCCACTAACTCTATTTTCTGTTACTATATTTTAATAACTTTTTGGGTTAATGTATTATGAAAGAATGATTTATTTCGTAAGGTATGAAAATACAACGAAAGACAGTTTTAATTTTGTAACAAGTCTTAATCCCTGTCATTATAACCTCTTTTGCATGCCACCATCGGCTCAGAATCCACAATCTTGAGATGTTTATGTATAACTTCAGATAACCTAGCTGTCACTGAAATATTGATTCCATCCCTGAATCTTATAATCCCAATATTAATGATCATAACAAACAAAACAAATGGGAAACACAAAAATAAACCAAAGTTACACAACATATCTTCGTATAAAAGTGCTAAAAGTCGGATATTTTCGGGGGAAAAAACAGGCTTCGGTCATAATTTTTTAACATTTTCGATTCCTCTTGTCGGGATGAAAAAATAAGCCAGAAAATTTTAATGCAAAATTAACAAATGCAAAAGAAAAAGAACAAATTCTAAAAATGACTTTTAACACCGTGATTTATTTTGAGAAATTGAGCCTTATTCTTCTAACGAAATATATCTCTTACATGTCACAAAACTCTCCATTTCCAATAAGGCCGTAGAGATGTAGTAAGTCAATAACAATATAAAAACAATTAAGGGGAAAAGTTTAGATATGTACAAAACGGACTAATATCTAACGATGAAAGTGTTGGCTGTTGGATCTCGAGAGGCAAATGATTGTCATCGGGTGGGGTGCCAATCTCGTTGGGATTCTTCTCCTCATTTTGATATTTTCTCTTGCCCCGTTTAATCTTATATGTTCGGTATTTGATTAATAAAATCTCTTTTTTTTTCAAAAAAAAAAATATAACAATAAAAGTTTATTTTTTCGATAAAATTCATCACCGTCAGTTGGGCCAAATACCATTCAAAGTAATTCTATTTTTCTATGATTTTGTACACTATAATAAAAAACTAAATATATTTAATTCAACATGCGTGGGGTTCTTAGTTGGCATAGGTAGTGGGAAATGAATCAATGATATATGATGTCATGTGCGCAACACGTAATATTCGCTTTTTTATCACAAGTGGAATTTATGAAATATAAGGAAATACTCAATAAACAAATCACTCTCCATACTAAGCATGTGTAGCATGTTCTTTTTATTGGTTGAATATTCTCAAGTTGGAATTTCAATTATGCCAATAAATTTGAGGGTTACAGGTAGTTTAATTGCCCATCCTCTTGTCTACATTTAAAGCTATTTTGTCTACTTTTTCATGCTACTAGTTATTTTTAATTTTATTTAGAGAAAATTAAAGATTCATCATTTTGGAGAACTTATTTAGGTCATCATCCTAGCTAGTGGGTTTGAATCATTATGTTCTCATCCTTAAATTTTTAAAAAAAACCTAGCTCATCCAATCGGACGACTCAAATTCGAAAATCTAGGCGGAGAAGGAGATCCGAAGGGACTGGGTTCTAAGAGGGTAAGAGATGGTCCGAGATCTTGTAATATGCCTATGTAAGGAATACTAATAAATTCCTCTTATTGCAAATAAGGCTCGCTACTAGATAATAATGCTTTGGCAAAAAAATTCGAAAATTGGTTTTTGGTTTTTGTCTTTATTCAATTTTTTTTTGCATTTGTTAGTTTTGCGTCATGTTTTTGTGGTTTATTGGTTTGTCTCATCGAGACGAATCTTAAAAGTATTAAATTATGGTCAAAACTAATTTTTTTTAATAAAGCCGAAAATAAACTAAAATAAACCAGTTCATTGGATAAATTTTGGCTTTATTCAAAAAAATATTAGTTTCAACCATAATTTTATACTTTTTAGATTCGTCTCGTCGAGACAAATGGTACTCCATAACTCCAATAACCTTTGAAATTGAGATCTTGCTTGCTCTTTAAAATGTTGTTTGAGATTGATTGACTAAATAAGCAAACTAAGCTTGATTTTTTTAAAGCTCGTTAAACATTTAAATCAAATTTGAATAAGGTACTACTTTATACGTTCAAATTATGATTGATGTATATAAATAAATCAAGCTACTCGAATTCAATTCCTGATTGGTTCGATTAAAACTCGTTGACATTGGCCAGGTCGACAAGCCAAAATTCAAAACAGTAATTTTTTTGAACATTTTAACTTTTCTAATCCAGCTCACATAGAATCCTTTGCTCAATTTGTTCAGCTTATTTTAAAGGAGTATAACAGATATTTGAACTTGATATTCAGTTGAGTAATGAGAAAAACCAACTCTTATTTTAAAACTATTTTGAGGAAGAAAAAAAATCTTCAAAGTCTTCATAAGAACAATTTAGAGCACATGCATCATCGAACTCATATATAGACTCTATATTTTGTACACAAGAAATATTAGAAAATTAAATAACAAAAATTAAACAAGAGTAAAGGAAAAAACTACGCTAAACAATAGGTTATTGTTTCGCCCAATTAGTTTCAAGAAAATTAGACATACCCAGTAATTTTTGCAATGAGAATGAAATCAATTAATGAATTAAAAGGATATGTTAATTTTGGCAAGTTAAAATTTATTGACCTATTAAATTCATTGGGATTCGTATCCTCTATAATAATGAGTATGTATAGCAGCACATCAAGTTAATTTAACCACAAAATTTAATACTCCATTATGCAATAATACATGAAAATTCAAAATTCAAAATTTCAAACTCTGAGTTAGCACTATTGTGTTAATTAGTACTCAAGTCGACTGTTTCGTAATTTCTACAATCGGAATTAAATTTAATTGTTAATCCAAAGTAATATCTCCAAGACAACTATGTGCAAGAAAAAATAGAAAATTCGGTGCAACAGATTGGGAATTTGTGTGATTTTTTTTTGTATAACATAGTGGAGGACAAACAATATTGGACGCACATCCAAATGTAGTAAAAATTGTACACATCCGGATAAGATATTCTCTCCATTATTTGTCCTTTATTACAAATTACTCCTATCTCACTTTTTAATAAAAAAAATAGAATTACTTACGCATAGTATTCCAAATATATTTGCACATTAATTTCTGAAAGTAATATAAATTATTTTTAAAAGATTATGCACAAAGTTGATATTCTTTCATATTTGAAAAATTAATAGGATCTCAAAAAAGAGAAATAATGATAGGGAAGAGTAGTACAAATATAGATGTGGGGTTTATTTTTTATTGCAAAATTAATTTTGCAATGTATTTTCCTATATATGCATTGTAAATTTATTCCTTGGTATGTTTTAAATATCATGTCGATTGTCGTGTATAGTTAGAACAACTAAAAAATAAGAAAACGTACATTAGACGCTATATTTATATTTACACGAAGGGTAATTGTAGTACACTATGCAATCGAATTAATTTAAACTTAGTCAATATTAGAAGTAGGATGAAAACTTACGCAAAAATTCCACTTAAGACAATTATTTAATTATATAAAAAATGAATTGTAAAATCCATTTTGCATTTCTTTATACTATTATTTATGTACTCGATTCTCTTTATTTATTATATGCATAGTTGCATACCCTAAAATGGCTTTTGGCTGGCGTGGGGTTAGCTAAATAAGGTCACACATGAGCTGGATCCACACCAAAGTCCCAACGGAGAGGCACTTCTTTTTCCGAAAAAAAAAAAAAAAAACTAAAATCCATAAATAAATAAATAAAAAACCTCGCAAACAAGTGCAGAGAAAATAACTTGTTTAAGGCTTTAAGCACACATCTATGTCTTTAGACTCTTCAGTCACATAAACGACAATTTACATATAAATCCCATCTCCCTTCTCTCTCTCTCTCTCTCTCTCTCTCTTAAATTATCTTTCCTCAAACCTCTCTTTTGGGGAAATTTGAGTATAAATATCTCTATCTCAAGTTCTTGGGATTTCTTGAATCAAGCATCATTCTTTCTGCTCAAAGCTCTGTGATGTAATTTTTTTTAGTATTTTTCTCTTCTGGGTCTTTGTATTTATGTATATCTGGATGTGGGTTTGAGGTTAGAAGTGTGAATAAATGAATTTGGGGGGTCAAGGAGCAAAATCGATGGCCGCCGGCGATGTTTCCGATCTTTTTCCGGTGGGTCTCCGGGTACTTGTCGTCGACGATGACCCAACTTGTCTCATGATCTTAGAGAAGATGCTTCAGAACTGCCACTATGAAGGTAAACAGATGCTATAGATACACATATATGTATTTTGTCTAGAGTGAGATTGAATTATACTGAGGGTTGACTATTTGGGTTGTCCCAAAGTTGTGTTCTTGTCATCATTTAAGTGATTGAAACTCCTTTTATTTTCCTTATTATTATCTAATTATGCTGATTAAAAAGATTTAATCTTTTCCCCCCTATTATGCTCGTCTCATGGATTTTGCTTATGGTATTAGGATTCTAAGGTTAGATAAGAACTTTAATCTAAAAACCCACCGATTTTGGAGTGATACGGAAATGGGTTATGTTAAAAATCGTACTTTGTTACATAGGAACAAAGGTTACATAGGAAATGTTTGCAAAACCCACTGAGATTTAGGACTGATACTGCATCAATATGTAAATCTGAGCTTGATTTTTCTCAGATGTGGAAATGGGTTATGTGGAAAATCTGCAGTTTGGTGTGAAAAGGCATTTCTTCTGTATACTAGTTCTAGTACCTTGGTTTTGGATTTGGGTTCTCACTGCGAAGATTTTGATATGGACTTGTGCCCTTTTCTTTGTGAGACTGTCCACAATTTCCCTCCTCTGGTGTTGATGTTGTTAATTCAAGAAGTTGAGAGTTGTAATGATGTTTTTTGTAGAATAATTGACTCAATGTTCTGGGTTTCCAGTTACAAAATGCAACTGGGCTGAAATTTCCTTACAGTCCCTTTGGATCTAGGGTTTTGAAGAGAACAAATGAAACCGAGGGAAAGAGTATTTTATCCCGTGTTTGGATGGCCAAAGAGGTGAGAGGGGGTGAGAATCAGTGAGAGTCAGGAACCCCTTAAACAGACTTTTTTTTTTTCACCACTTTGGTGGGATTTACACCTCCTTTGGATGGAGGGGAAATGCGAGAAAAGAAAGGAAACGGAGCGGGAGTGAACTTTCTCCCTTTTTTGGATGACCAAAGTGGTGGGAGAGGAAGAGAAACGGTGAGATTCCAACCCCCCCCCCCCTTTTTTTTTTCCCCCTTTTCGTTTCTTGCCACTTTTGGCGCAATTCTGTGAGAAACTGGTCGTCGGCAGCACGTGCGGTCCACCCCGTCATTGTACTTGCACCATTGTCTTTGTCTCGTCGAGGCAAAGCCGGATCTGTGATCAAACTGAGTTTTGAGGTCGCCGGAGATGAGAGAGGTCACCGGAATGGGAGGGAGAGAGAGAGTGATTTCTTAGGGTTATTTGGATGACACGGTGAGAAACCCCTCCCCTTTCTTTTCTTTTCTCACTAGTAAGGGAGATCCTTCCCCTTTCCTTTTCTTTTCTCCTCTCACCAGCCAAGGGAGGCGTTAGTGAGAAGAGAAAGGTGAAGGATGTTAATCTTTTATTTTGTCTACCTAAATGAGATGGTGAGAAAACATAATCCTTTCTTTTATTTTCTCACTAGTGTGAAACCACACCCCTTTCTTTTCATTTCTTACCCAGGTAGCTAAAGGGGCTGTTTTAGGCAAAACCCACAGAGATGAGGATTGATGTGAAATCATGTTCCAAACTGAGCCTTGATTTTATCTGATATCGAGAATTCCAATTTGGTGTGGCGAGGAATAATCTGATTATGTATTCTAAAACTTTGGAAGTTATCTTTCTCCTATTTTTCTAGAGGTGTACTGTGTTGTAGTCATGTGATTTATGGAAGGCTTGATGCAATTTTTTGGGCTTTTTTCAGTTACCAAATGCAACCGAGCAGAGACTGCACTATCAATACTAAGGGGGAACAAAAACGGTTTCGATATAGTTTTAAGCGATGTACACATGCCTGATATGGATGGGTTCAAACTTCTTGAACATGTTGGGTTGGAGATGGACCTGCCTGTTATCAGTAAGCACCTTGATTCACTTTATATAAGCCGGTGTAGTATTCATTTAAGCGATTCTAAGTTTCTTTTCCTTGTATTCGTGTCATGGGATCTAATTTTGTTCTCGTGTAGTGATGTCTGCGGATGATGGTAAAGATGTCGTGATGAAAGGTGTTACTCATGGTGCGTGTGATTATCTGATCAAACCGGTTCGGATTGAGGCATTGAGGAATATATGGCAACACGTAGTTCGGAAAAGGAAGCATGAGTGGAAGGATATTGAGCAATCAGGAAGCATAGAAGACGATGAAAGGCAACAGAAGCAATTAGAAGATGCAGATTTCTCATCATCCGGAAATGAAGGGAATTGGAGAAGCTCAAAGAGGAGGAAGGATGAGGAAGATCAAGTGGAGGATAGGGATGATACATCGTCGTTAAAGAAGCCTAGGGTGGTTTGGTCAGTTGAGCTCCATCAACAGTTTGTGGCGGCAGTAAATCAACTTGGCATTGACAGTACGAGACTCACCCATATCTTTCAATATTGCTTTTTTCTTGGCATGCTTAGTAGCTTTAGCTTCTCTACATCTCCTCTTTAGTAGAATGTTGTAGCACATGTACCGCTTGATGGAAAATAACCAATGACATTTCTGCAAATTGCAAAAAATTGATTTACGTAGTGTCACATAAGAGGTGCAGTATTTATTCATATATGGGTTTTTTTCCCCACTATTTTTAGGCGTTGTAGAAAACATCCTTGAATTGGGCGAACGTGTTCTGTTCCCCCCTTGTTATCGTCATCATCTTAGCCTTCTAGTTGTTGCTTCGGCCAGTAATCATTACAATGATAGAAATGGGAAAACTGTAGAATGTGGGTCCAAGGAGATCCACTTTGTGCAAATGAAACTAAAGGCTCGGTCTTTATCCAGCTTACGTGTGGTTTACTTTGGATTTGGGGCTTTGTGAGATGTTCCACTGAATAAGATCTTATGTTAATTGCCTGAAAAATTCTTACAAATTGGCCTCAAGGCTTCTCGTTTATGCTTACTCAGTGAGCTGCCATTAGCTGTACTTAACTTCCCCTTTTCCGCAGAGGCTGTTCCTAAGAAAATTCTGGAGTTGATGAATGTTCCTGGACTCACTAGAGAAAATGTTGCCAGCCACCTTCAGGTACTGTTCTATTTTTCATGATCATAAAGAAATTCAACGATTTACATACTCTCGTCATTTGTATCGTTATATGTATTAACACCCAGTACAGCTTCTTTCCGATGTTCCTTCTAGGAGCACTCACAACTTCAGCCATTTTGTGCAGAAATATCGTCTATACCTCAGAAGGCTAAGCGGGGCATCACAGCATCAGAGTGGACTCAACAATTCTTTCATGGGACCATCGGACCCAACCTTTGGGTCGATGTCTTCACTCAACGGGCTTGATCTTCAAGCTCTTGCTGCCACCGGTCAACTGCCAGCACAAAGTCTCGCCATGCTCCAAGCAGCATCCTTGGGTCGGTCCCACAACAAATCCGGCATCTCCATGCCCTTTATGGATCAAAGGAACCTTTTCAGCTTTGAAAATCCGAAGATAAGATCAAGAGAGGGGCAGCAGCCACAAATGATCAATAGTAAGCAAGTTAACTTACTCCATGGGATCCCAACAAACATGAGCCAGAGTAGCTCTTTAATGACCATGCAAATGTCTCAACCACAGTCAAGACCGGCAATATTCAATGATACGAGTGCCAATCATATATCAAGGCTTCCATCGCCGATTGCGCAACCTAATTTGTCAAATGGGCTACTTATGGCAAAAGATGGAAACAATTCAGTTTCTCAAGCCCCTACAATGGTAGATTTTTCAGTACACCCAAATACAGATTTCCAAGGCAATAGTTTTCCACTCGCAACTAATAATTCCCGGGTGTCCGTTGTCACCACCAAGGGGTTGCTCCAAGAAGACGGTATTAACTCAGATTTGAAAGGACCAAGAGGGTTTGCTCCTAGTTATGATAGTTTTAGTGATCTCCAACAGCACAAAATGCAAGATTGGGAGTTAGAGAATATGGGCTTGACCTTTGATGCATCCTCACATTCCAAAATTCAAGGCAGTCTCAATGTCCCACCTTCAGTTTTGGTGCACCAAGGGTTCTCTTCCAGCCAAAACAATGTGCAGAATCGAAATACCTGTGCTGGAAAGGTAATGTTCTCAGTTGGGGAGCAAAGTGGACACAGCAGCACCCAAGATATGGGTCAACAGTTGGATACTCACCTCCATGGTAATTCATTAAGGGTTAAAGCCGAAAATAATCCCCAAGCGAGCAGTCAGAATACGCTATTTCATGGACAGTTTAGTCAGGAGGACCTAATGAGTGCACTATTCAAGCAGGTTAGTTTCCGACCTCTGTGTGCTTTCTGAAGGTTGGAGGAACATTTGAACTTTGAAGTCTGTCTTAATCTGGTGGGAATATAAATAATAAAGTTGTCCCTCTCTCTAACAGCTTAAGCTTGCTTAGGCTTTTATATGAGTTGGTTGTTAACAATCTCATATAGTATTAGAGCAGGCAATAGATCCTGTGTTCAAACTTCACCGCCTTCCGAATGATAAAAAGTTAAATGTTTTTAGCCAACTTATGGATGAGAGCCTAGCTACACATGAGGGCCGTGCTGAGAATATAAATAATAAAGTTGCCAATCTCTTTGACTGCTTAAGCTTTTAGATGAGTTGGTGGTTAACAATCTAATATAATCATTTTGTTAACTGTCTTATTTTCGTAATTAACAACTTCTTAGCTTTTGGTTAAAAGGTTTTACTTTTCGATTATCCTAGTTGAGTAGAATTGGTAAGGTTAGAAGAATATGGTCAAATCCTGGAAAAAGGTTCAGAAAAGACCAAACACAAGGCAAAAAAGTTGGCCATTGCCTTGTTTTCGTCATTAGCTAACCTTTTTTGGACACAAAACTGAAACAAAATACTAAAAAACAGAAACATGAATAAGTTGTTTTGCATGAGACAGTTCAAACTAAGCTGAGTGTATTAATCTTCTTACCTCACTTCTTTTTTTTTCTTCCGTCATATGGCAGCAAGAAGGACTTGGATCGGCTAGCAACGAATTTGTTTTTGATGGGTTTCCCTTGGGCAATCTTCCTGTGTAGGATATATGTTTCATTCTCAGCTCTATCAACGGTTTGCACTTTGTGGTGTACATAGTTGCTGTTACTGCAGAATTCAACTCTCTCATTTTCTGCAACCAAATGGTAGAAATTCAGTTTCCCTCCTAGTTCAAGACAAGGGATCCTGATGATATCAGATGAATCAAATACATCAGCATCTCTCGAGAGGGGGAGGAAAAACTTGAAGGATATAGCTGCATGATGTGCGGAAATCATATGCCAAGTTTTTGACGGCTTTTGTCGTGAATCTTTAGGAAGAAGTTAGTAAAGATTCACGAAGAAGTTAGTATTGCTGTGTAAGCATTACACTTTCGATTGCACATGTGAAGCTGTTTTGGTAGGGACAAAGTTTTATTGTGCTTCTTGGTTGTGGGATTTGAGACTTTTTTCAAGTTTGTGGAGACGAGTTTCTGAGAAATCTGCAAACATTTGTTGGAGCCTTTGTAACTATAATAACACACATTGTCGTTTTAGGTGCACAGACTGTAAAAATGTACAGATTTCAGTTGATTGCTCAAGACACAAGTCTTGGTATCTTTTGTCATTTCACTTCCTTCTTGTACTTATAAGATCGTATTCTTGTTTATGCCCTATTGGCTTTTCTGATAATATCACTTCTTCGTAATGTCTTGGTGTTTTAGTCGCACCTGTTTTCCAACATGTATCTATGGTCCACACTAAGTGTTTGCGCATTTTGTTCGTGTTTTTGGACTTTTTGCCATCTCCTGGGCAGCTTTTGAACATGAAATGCGTCTTTGAGAGTATAGAACAGAAATAGGGGGTCTTCTGCTGGAAATATCAGCTTTCCATGTCTATTGATGTATTCACATGACCTTCTTTTGACTCTTTACAAAATGGAGTGTTATATGATAAAAAGTGTTAAATGTAGGAATTGCTTGTTTGAATGTCAATATTGTAAGGTAGAGAATGCAAAAATGGTATGTTTGACCATTTTAAATGTTGGTTAAAGCGTACAAAAAACAAAATAAAGAAGGTAAAACGTATACATAAAGCTGCAGTCCCCCCACTCGATTTCGCCTTATACCATCCCCCTTCTCTCTCCTATGAAGTGTTCAAATGGGACAACAAATTATACTATAAATTTTCATTAACCGCAAAAAATCTGACAAAAAACATTTGTTAAAAGACCAAATGGAGATGCTCTTAACGAGACTTCTGCCCCGGTTGGTGTCATGGATCATACAGATCACAGTAAATTTGGATGTGGGGTTATAAATCTTCGGAGTGTAGTTTATGGGCTGTGCTGGAGTTCCCAAATTTCAGGCTAAAGTCCAGAGTTGCACCTAATGCTTCTCTCCAAAAGTCCAGCCCACAACTGCCATTGGATCACATAACCAGAGTGAAAGGAGAAAGACACTTCTTACCAAAAACATAGCAGCATTGCCAAAACTTGATTTCTGAGAAAATTAATAATACCCTTTCAGAAAGAAAAAAAAATAGAGAAGATTAATTGTAAAGGCTTCGAGGTTTTTATATGTTAGCATAATTTTTTTCTTTGCTTTTTTCTCTTTGAACTTTCTGCTTTACAAACAGTAAAGGAGATAAATAGTAGTAGTGATCAGATTTGAACCTGAACAGTTCTTTGTTTCCACAACCTTGGTATCCGGACCAACGGATCAATTGATTATTGGATCCAACTCAATCCGGACAAAGTCTCGTGCGAACTAGCCCAATAACAGGAATTGATATCACACGGAGGAGAGTCGAATACCAAACCAAAACTTTCTTATACCCTTAATTGTCAGGTGACTACCACTGCGCAATCCGTAGTGGTTACCAAAAACAACTGGTTTGCTAGTATAGACTACGTAGAAAATGAACTAAGTACTAGGAAAAGATTAGAAAAACTAATAAGTAAACAGCTTCTGTAATGGTTCACTTCTTACATTTTCCATTCTTTTCCAATCTTTCAAGTATCTATTTGGAATATTGTGAATGAAACCGGAGAAATTCGAAGGGTCTCCTGAGACACCACCGAACAGGCTTTCGTATCTTCATGCTGGTTATTGGTGCAGCTGTAACCTCCCCCATGATATATGAGAGTGTAATGGCAGATATTATCTCTCAATTTAAATTCATATTGATGTCTGGGAGTTATAATTTTTAGAATTTTAATTCAAGTGGGCTATTGATTGGGGAGGCTCCTCCATTATTCCCATAATGAATTCCGGTGCACGTGGTTTTGACTATGTTATCTTGGGACGAAGATGTTGGCAAAGTCTACAACACCCACAGTAGGTGGCGAATCTTCTTTAAAGAGATTGTGTTTTCACAAGACTCGGTCTCATTTTTCATATTCGGTTTGTTTGTCAACAGTTTGTTCATGTTATTTCCATTCTCTGTAATCTGCTATTTCGTTTATGTACAAGTTATTGTATTTTGATTATATATATCAATGAGATTAGAAATAGTAGTAGTGATTACATTTAAACCTGAACAGCTCATTGTTTCCACAACCTTGGTATTCGGACCAATGGATCGATTGATTATTGGATCCAACTCAATCGGGACAAAGTCTTGTACGAACTGGCCCAATAACAGGAATTGATATCACACGGGAGAGAGTCGAATGCCAAACCAAAACCTTCTTAAACCCTTAATTGTCATGTGACTACCACTGCTCAACCCATAGTGGTTACCAAAACAACTGATTTCCTAGCATTTAGACTATATGTAGAAAATGAACTAAGGAGGAGGAAAAGATTAGAAAAACAAATTAGTAAACAGCTTCTGTACTGGTTCAGTTGCTATCTTCTTACATTTTCCATTCTTTTTCCAATCTATCAAGTGTCAACCCACCTTCTGAATTCTCTTTCTTCAAATCATCGATTCCAACACAACCCCGCCAGTGAACGGTGAAATTAGTCTTCGACCAGAATTAGTCGAAGTGCGTGTAACCTGACCCGAACACCTGAATTATAAAAAAAAAAAACACAACCTTTGATCTTCTTTACACGATCCATGGAGTGGGAATTCAGTGCCCCCAAAGAATCCCCTTTGGCAATTCAGAATCTCCAAATGGGTCCAGACCAATGCTAAATTCCCGCTGCCAACCAAACAAATGAGCAGTGTCCCTTGTCTGGTTCACCAATTGTGGTTGTGTGGTCCGCCTTTACTACTATTTATGGAAGGCAATGTGCATAAGCATTGGGATAGGTCACAAAGCAGCGGAAAACATGCTAGTTTACACAATCCTCAAAAGAAAAACAAAATTTGGCCTCCTATTTTTTGGCTCTTTTTATGATTTTTTTTGTGGCTTGTTTTATTTTCACAAAGATTCTTATTTTATGTTTGGATGTACGGTACACCCTTACGAATGCAAGGCAATGTGCATTAGGGGTGCCTAGCGGATCACCTGATCCGCCAAATCACCCAAACCGCCCAATTCGCAACCGAACTGATCCGCAACCAGATCACTCACGGACGGTTGCGGATGTTGAAAACGAAAATCATGAGCTCTTTTGGTTCCGGTTGGAACCGGAACCACCCAAGAACCGGTCCGTGGATACCCTACTTATGACAAGTAATGTAATTAACGTTGGAGAGATTCATTAGAGTTGGTTTTTACATGTTGACTTTATATTTGTACATATTTTTCGGCTCTCATCCACATGTTTTTACAAAATTTTGTGGTGATTTATGAGATTTTATGCCCTTTTTGGGGATGTTTACAGTAGCTTCACTCGAAGAAAAGCCCTCTTGCAGGTAGGTTGTGTTTGGATAAATGAAATCTTGAGTAGGAATAGGAATATGATCATCGGGAATCAAATTCCTGGGAATTTTCTTGGGTAGGAATAGGAATATGATTATTGGGAATCGAATTCCTAGGAATTTGTTACCGGGAGGAATTGTATTTCGGTGTTTGGATTAATTCAGTAATCTTACACGGGAAACAATTATTTTGGGAATTTATTAAATTCAACATTTCCCTTTTTTAATGAAAGAGCCAGGAATCTGAGATTCCCATGGGGTAAGGGAGAGATCAGATTCCCACGCAATCTAGGAATGTGATTCCTAACTGAATATGTCATCAGGAATCACATTTCTATTCATGTCTCTGCCAAACGTTAGAATCCGAAAAGCCTGGCATCAGATTCCCATTCTTGTTTGTTCCAAACGTTGAAATCATGGGTAGAAAGCATCGCATTTATTTTCCCTCTTGAAATTACTGTCATCCAAACTGAGCCTAATATGGTCATTTTATTTGGTAAAAGAGTTAGGTGACTTGAGTCCAAGAAAGTCACCACCATCATTCCACATCAAATGTATTATTGACATTATGTTACCAAACACAACCTCTTCGATAGTACTTAACGAAGAAAATAAATTTGTATAGCTGACCCTAATTAATTGTTTCGGTTTAGTTTGGTCTCATCTCTATAATGCAATCTTCGTAAACTACCATCCCAAATTCCCAACTGATTCTTATGAATCAATTGTCCAACGAAATTGAGAATGTTGATTGATTGGTTTTCAAAAAGGATGATCCGTACATGAGCAAAAATGCATTCGGAATGGTTTCACGGCCGACTATGAGATTATGTTTCAAAATCATGCAGAAAGAGAACCCGTCGTTGACTTGGCTTTGTTTGTTCTTGTATGTCCTCAGCTCCTTTTCTGAATTCTTCCCTCAAATACATAAGTATTCAGAAAACTATGTAAGTTATGTAGCACGGACACGGGACATTGGATTTCTAAAAAAAGGGGACAAAGACACGGCCATAATAAATATTTATTTTATACCAATGGAAATATAGTTATGTGTATAAACATGAAACTTCAATACTCCATATATATAAACAAGCATCATATATAGATCATATTAGATTTTTAGCCCCATATATATATAAAGTAATACACATTTATCTCCCAAAAGTTTTAAAAACTTACATATTTAACCCATGTCGTGTCCCCAAACGTATCCATCGTGTGTCTCCTAAAAAACATAATTAAATTATGGGACATACATATTTTATTGTGCCATGTCCCATGGTGGAGACGGAGACACTCCAGCTTCTAGGAGTTTCGGTGCTACATAGTATGTAAGTAATTTTTCACCATCTAAACGAAAAGTACCCATTAAAATGACCTTCTATTTTTAGAAATGATTTTCACTCTCTTACATCGTTTGATTGAGTATTTTGGCTACAAGATTACGAGAAAATAACATTTCATACAGGAGAGAGAAGTTCTTGAAGCAGCTCTAGCTTATGGGTCCCGTGGTGGAGACGGGACTCTCTAGCTTCTAGGAGTTTCAGTGCTATATAGTATTTAAGTGATCTTTCATCATCTAAACGAAAAGTACCCATTGAAATGACCTTGTACTTTTAGAAATTAATGTCACTCTCTTACGTCGTTTGATTGAGTATTTTGGCTACAAGATCACGAGAAAATAACATTTCGTACAGGAGAGAGAAGTTCCTGAAGCAGCTCTAGCTTATGGGTGATACCTTATGTACAATTTTTTATTTATTTATTTTTGTGTATTCGCTTGTGGCATAATAGCTTGATTTGAATTGATAATTTTTGAAACAAAATGCGTGAGAGATCCTGTATTTAATCACAAGAACGCCCTATTGATGTGGGCCTATATCGGTTTCAAAAAAGTTATTCAATTTCATTTTGAGCTGCTCATCGAGTTTCTCATATATCAAAAGAAACAAGATTTACTAATTAATTGGATATCAGTACCCGAGTATGAATAAAATACAGTGTCATATCACACAGTAGGATTGCGGGATTATCATTTTGGAACATGTAGGAATATTAGTACTTAATTAGCTTAATCAAATGAGTAAAAGGCAAACTTTAATCTCTTTGACAAATCTGATGTGTTTTGAAACCAATACAAGGAAAAGTATACTAATCAAATGGCTCTCCAATTTAAGCTTGACTTTTTGCACAAAGTTGGGATGTAACAAGAAAATTCTTAGCCCTCTGATCCTTTTACCAAAAGCAAGACTTTCAAAGGCCTAAATCTAACCACAAAGTTTCTATAAAAATAATAATAAAAAAAAACTTTTGGTGCCCTCTGTTGTTTCTCTGTTGAGGTTTAGTGCCTTTCGGTTTCTGGTGGAGGAGGTATGGTTTGTTTCGGTTTTCTTGTTTGTTTAGGCTGTAGTGGCTTAGGGTTGTGCTTTTGGCGCCTTAAGGCAGTGTAGGGGGTTTGTGGCGGCTTTTTAGGTTTGGCGCCTTTTGGTGTTTTCTTCTGTCCCCTTCTCTTTTTTTTCTTTCAACCTTGGTTGGAAGTCTCCTCCCCTTTTTCTCGATGTACTCTTATCGAGATTTTTTAATAAAAATTGTTTTTCCAATAAAAAATTAATAAAAAAAATCTTACCACAAAGTAAATCAAAAGGACCTAACTATTCACAGAGGGCCAAATGCCGACACCTTTGAATGCTCCTCAGAGCATTAATTTCCTAATATTAGAAAATTGAAAAGACAAATACCGTATCGACCAGTCCAGGAGAAGGTATGGTTAGCTAGCGGCTTTGCTCTTAATACAATTGATTATGGTTAAATTGTTGGGGTCAGACTGTGAGAGGGTAATTTCTCGTGAATTCTCTGCTCACAACGTGGATGGCTGGCTAGCCTTTGAATGGACCGGAGAGGGGATTAGTTGAGGTGCGTTTAAGCTAGCCCGGATACTCTAACCATCTTAAAAAAAAACCTTATGGACCCACTTTTATTGTGGACTCACATTCATTGCTTATAGATCACCACCACAGCCTGGAAAGTTTTCGATGGTCGGTGACCGTGTGATGTCCTTGGGCTTCTGCAACTTTTTCTGTTAGCAAAAACAAAAAAAAAATGAAAAACAAAAACAAAAAGTATTTTTTCTTGGATTGCTAATGAAGAAAATATAATACTGTACACACTACAAAGGCATAACCCTATTTTAAGTAAGGGGGTGTTCCACTAAAGAGTTTTTTTTTGTTTTTTGGCTTTTCACGACTTTTTATGTGATATATTGTAAGAGAGTGACTGCTCAGTTTTAGAAATAAGCTGGTTTTTTGACTTTTTTGAGTTAGTGGAACAGGCCTAAAGGTAACCGTAAATGGAACTAGAACAGCGACTACAGTTGTATTCATTATCATGATTAATTCTAGAACAGCGACTACAGCGACTATAGTTGTATTTCATAGAGCAAATTATAAAACACTACAGAGATGCTAATAAGTTACACGTTAGAGACGAGACGTGGTACCCATCGGCGCATCTTGGACGGCTCAGATTCGTTGAAATGTCGCCCTCAAATGTGGACAATCCAAAACATGTTTGGACAGCTCGGATGCGCCGACAGATACCACGTGGTAGTATCCGTCCGGCACACAAAATTTTGTCGTTAGAGACGTATGAGATGTCAAAATGTTAGAGACCACAGTCCATAGTTGTCAAGTGTCAACGTCGAGTTTGGAATCCTGAACAAACATTCTTGTTCTATAGTGGGTTTTAGATCATTCGGCCATATAATTATTACTCAATCTCCTTCACAGGAATGGAGGCATTTGAGCACCGCTAACTGAGTGTACTGGCATATGAATTAGAAACTGTTGGTTATTTTTGGGCAGCGGAAGCGAATAAATAAAAGATAATAAAAAATTATATAAAAAAGAGATATTCGGAGATGTAGGGCAGAGCCCTACAGAGCTCCTACTTATGCACTTAGAGAATTATCAGAAGACTCTTACTTGTAGAGAATATGTAATTGGATTCTATTACTTGACAATAACATGATGTACTTTATATAAGACTACATGATTAAATGATGGTGAATGTACCACAAGTCCCTAGAAGACTTTACATATTTCAATGTGATAAGACCTTAATAATAACATGTATCCAATTAGATACATGAACACCAAATATCTAAGACAATTATGAATTACATCTTCCGTTGTAGTGACATGAGTTCAAGTCACGAGAATTAATCTCTTTACGATTAAGAGCGATACATCTATTATCTAATACGGAGTACTATACTGAATATGATTTTTTCTTCTTCTTTTCATTACAGTTTGTGCCTATGTATATTAAGATTTAAGGCCATGGGCAAAATGAGGAGGGAAAAGGAAATTTCGTGGGAAATTCAAATTTCCTTAACAAGCAGTTTCTTCGGGATTTCACCATCACCTTAATTAAACTTTCTATTAATGAATGATGAGATTATAATCCTAAACTAAACGGTTCAATCGGTCCGATGATACTGAGTTATTAAAAGGGTCGGGCTCCTCTCCAGTAACTATTTAAGATCGTCCAAATTTTCTAGCAATGCCATAGTGAACATCGATAGTATATTTCTGTGAGACCTACATTTATGAAATAACACGCATATAATTACTAAAGATGATCCGTATCTTTATAAATAAATAAATAAATAAAACAAGTATATTCTTTCATTAAGTTCTATTTTCTGGTAAAAGTACTATTCCATCGGTCTTGGCTACGATGGTGATGATGAGGATGTCATTAGAAGACTTGCTCTTATGGAAGGCTATGGAGGATGAGCAGTTCAGAGCTTTGTTGGAGGAGGTGCTTTAGGATGTGGGTGCTCTAGGGTTGGTTTTGGTTGCTCCTTTTTGTTGGTGGAGGAGCGTTAGGAAGTGGGTGCTCTTGGATTGGTTTTTTCTTTGTTGGTTCGTTTGCCATCTTATTAGGTGTTGTTTGTTTTTGGGCTTTTTGTTTGGTGTGGTTCTCGGCTTTGTCCCTTTAGGTGTTGATTTTGGCTGGCTCCTTGCCAATCGAGGGTGTTGGTTTTTTCCTTCTTGGGTCCTTGCGGCATGGGTTTGTCGGGTGTGGTTTCCTTCTTTGAAAGTTTTCTCCTCATCTGCCATGATTTTGTGCTATGGATCCTTTTAATCTTTGTAAGTTTTTTTCAAAGATTAATAAATTTTTTTAGCCGTTAAAAAAATGTACTATTCCATCAATCGTAATTTGTTTGTCATATTAGTTTTCAACTATTTGTAAATCTCAATATGGATTTCAAAATGTATGCAATATAGATCTTATTTGATAAAAGAGTATTCGTAATGTATATCTTATTTGGTACAACTATACACATTTATATCGGAAAAAGAGACACAAATGGGTTCGAATCCAGTATGCACTATATATTTTCTTAGTATAAATTTGTGTTGATTAGGTATTGATCAATATTCGTTCAATTTGATGTTTTGTGTGGGTGAAGTTCTCGACGACATCTGCGATGTCAACAGTTACAATCATTGTTGGGAGTCCAAGACGAGCCCAAAAAATTCAAAACTGGAGAGGAGTCGGATCCCTTAGTAAATCCATGTGTCCATTTATGATGTGATCATTAATGTCCCATTTGTTGAACTTCGACAAGCAACACATTAACATGACAAAAAAATGAGGCCAGTCCTCGTGGGAGAGTTGCGTATGTTCTACGTCCACCAAATTAACCAATCCACGTCACCCAAATGAGACAATAATATCAAGCCACGTGTGAACATCTTTTCAATGGTCAAGCCCCCCATTATGAATTTATGATGAACCTTCATCCCCCCTCAAGGTTCAATAATTTTTGTTACCGACCGGTTTACGCAAGGGGAAAAAAAATGTACCAATGATTAACCTAGTCATGAAGGAGATTTTCACAAGTTCGTTTGGTAACGAAGTTTCAAGATCACATCACTCATAATAGAGAAAAGATAAATGTATCGACACTTTTGCACCAATAATTGCACGAACACTTTCATATGGTGGAATTCATATATGAGTGTTATGTCCCACATAACTTGGCTCGGCCCTGAGATTTTCGGGGTTCGAAACAAAATTTGAAAAATGGGCCTCTTATTTGTTCTTATATATATTAGTTGTTCCACATTTAACACCAGAAAGCTTTGTGGTTCAATGACATGTTGCTTAGAATAAGGTAATTGCACCTCAAGGTCGCGAATGAAACTGACTTTAGTAGGAGTTGAACCCGAATCATCAAGAATATGCAACGTAGTTCCTACCAACGCAGCTGACCATCACATTTGTTAAACTCTTGACATAAATAATATTTATTATGACCTTAAATTTGGGGGCCCTTTTATTTGGCCGAAAACCGGGGGCCCTAGGCAACTGCATTGTCGGCCTATGCTCAGGGTCGGCCCTGCATATTACCCATGTGAGAGAGTTTGTGCAATTGTTAGTACAAGTATTAGTGCCCGTAGCAAACCTGCTCATAGTAATACCCCCCTAATATCGTAATTATACCGCTTCCTCCCTCATTTTCGAGGCTATTCTGAAGCTTCGGCAAGGTAATTACATTGCACAAAAAAGAGCAGTGTCTCGACTGTTTATCTCGACAATTAATTGTTCAGCTTTCTTAAAACGAGATTATTCAATAGTCATAGAACATCGTTTTAGACGGACTCTACACCATGCGCACTAGTGTGGGCTCCACAAAACCCTTGTGAACCTATGCTCTTGGAGCATTATAACTTTCTTTTTGGAATTTTTTTTTTTGTGAGTGTCCATTCTTATCATGGAGAGTAGGGGTGCCCAGCGGATCAACTGATCTGCCTAAACCGAACCGTCCGTGAACTTACCTGAGGCATGTTATGGATGGATATGAATCCTAATATTCTCGTGTTGGCATATTCAATTCGGGTTCACTCCACCCGATAACCCTTCTCCACTCCCCTCATCTGCCCGATCCGCAACCGAACTGACCCAACTGTACCTCACTCACAGACGAGTGCAGATGGAGAATACGACAATCCGCGACGAGCAAATCAGTTTGGGAGCCAACCCAATCCGCCCAAAATCGAGCCATGGACAGGCCTAATGGAGAATCTCTTAACAAATCTGAAAATTGTAATTTGAGTTCGAACGCTCGAGATTGCATACCGCTCTTTGTAGTCTAAACAGCTTACGAAGAAGCCAAATTACTTGTTCCAATTCCTGACTTAAACTGAAAACTGACTTAATGCGCTTTACGAGACCGGTCATTCTTTCACAATACAACTACTTAAAAACTGACTTAAGCCAATTTTCCAAGTCAGGAAATGTAACAACCTCTATAAATGTCCACTCTTATTATGGGTGCACTATACACTTAAGCTATCTAGACTTAAGTCGCATAATGCCCAAGCTCGAGTGTAAATAAGGTCTTTCAAAATATTCAAATTTCTAAAATTCATGACAGCGATAATTAAGAATGGGAACATATAACAAATATTAAAGGCATGAGAGA
>JAXBDA010004418.1:0-29036 GCA_036023075.1 Gaultheria prostrata | reverse complement strand
ACAAGACAGTGGGGCAGCTTGATGTGGCAGTAGTGGAGACTAATGAGCACGAAGTAAATAAAGAAGACATGGCAGTCAGTAAGGGTATTGGAATGCATCTTAATAATGGAATGGTTGCTGCGGAGTTGGACACGAAAAGCTCTTCTTTTGAAACTGAATCATCAACAGTGGGAGGAGAGAGTTCTTGATAGCTTTGGTGGTGAGTTAATTTCTAATTTCTCCCTAAACGGCTTTTCGAATGCTGGATCCTCAAATAATTTGGATACCCAAGAAAATGGTGGCATCAAGTCTGTGGGCATTGAAATGAGCGAAATGGCTGGGGATAAAGAATATAATGATGTGATCATCACTGAAAATGATAATTCTGCTGAGGTGCCTGATCTTAACCATAATGAGATTAATAATGAGGGCCCTCATTCAGATCTTTTTGAAGAGAACCATAACCCCATACAAGCTGTAGTAAAAGGAGTAAAAGGGAAGAAGAAGAGAAAAAATATTGACGAAATTCTTGGTTTTTCAAAGGTAAATATGTGCAGTCAAAAAGGAGGGAGAAATAAGAACAAATGTGTGGTGCTGAGATCTGCAGTTGCTGCTGCTGCATTGTCCGCCTCTGTTTCATCTTATGGAATTAACAATAGGAACAAAATTCTACTAAACGAGACTCAAACAATCTGGGAAGTCAACAAAATCATGGGTCTTGGGTATGATGGGGATGAAGAGGAAGTTATTAGCAAAATAGCTGAAATGGCGACCCAGGACAAGGAGAGGGCTGATTGTCATCTCTAAATTTCCAATCTAACTGCATGGGATTTTGGTCTTCTTTGGTGGAGCTGTTTTGGATCTTTGATAGGTATTGGATATTTCTCTTGCTTCTGCTTCTTTGGTAGATATGCTCATCTCTGTCTCTCCTGTTGCATTGTAGAAGATGTCTTTTTTGGGGATGCTATAGCGTGATTTTAGATCCTTAGATCTTTTGTGGGGTGCTCATATTGGTTGTGTTGTTGTTAATGATTGGAGTTCATTTTGCTAATGCGCATGGTTTGCTTCTGGCTGCCTCTTAAGTAGCAAATTCAGGGTTTTGTGAGCTGATATGCTTTTGGATTCCAAAGAATGGTATTCTAGTCAGATTTGTGGCTTTGCAAGCTGTCATTTGGTGCTGCTTCTGAGTCTTTTTCGGGTTCAAAGTTGATGCAGTTAGTGAGAGTCGCATATCTGTTATGTTGTAATTCTTTCTATCTTTGTTGGTATCTTGCTAACCTTATGGTTTGTTATTTATCCTTCGGGTCCTTGGTGGCATTTGATGTCGTAGTGCCGGTTTGCTATCTTTGTTTGGTTGCCCGTGCTCCGTTGTCTTTTTGTGCCCGGGGTCCTTTTAATCTTTGTAATTTGTTTCCAAAGATTAATAAATTTCTTTTGCCTTGCAAAAAAAAAAAAACCACAAATACTTCCCACGGAGGAGGATCTTATAAGGGCTCCCTTACATAAGCCTTATGTAAGGGATTTGTCGTTCGAGATTGAATTTCAATGATCCGAGACAATTCGAACCGTTAGATGTGTTTAAAACATGTTTTTAAGGTCCAACGGTAGGATTCGTAAAAAAAAATACCCGGTAGGGCTTGATCCAATCAGTTTTTGAAAAAACGCTATGTATAACGTTTTTATCGAAAAATGCTTGGATCAAGCTCTTTCGAGTATTTTTTTTTTATGAATCCCCGCGGTAGAACTTAAAAACACATTCTAAACGCATCTAACGGTTCGGATTGTCAAAATTCAATCTCGAACGAGAAATCCCTTACATAAGCTATGTAAGGGAGCCCCTATAGGATCTTCTTCCTATATATATATATAGGCCAATGTGTTAAAAACGTATTTTTAAGGCCTCCAGCTAGAAATCATAAACAAAAAAATACCGGAAAGGGCTTGATCCGAGCAGTTTTTCACAAAAACTCTAAATGTACAATTTTTGTGAAAAACTGCTCGGATCAAGGTCTTCCCGGTATTTTTTTTTATGAATTCTCACGGAGGCCCTTAAAAACACGTTTTAAACACATTGAACGGTTCGGATTTTGTAAAAATAATTTTTAAAACCTTCAAAACACCCAAAAGCTTTCAGTCAGGGATCCCTGACCTGACTGGAAGCTAGCCGTATATGGGGATGCTTCTAGTCCGGGCTCCGGACCTCCGGGCCTCCACGTTCCCGATTTTTTTTTATGATCCGAACCGTCCAATGTGTTTAAAACGTGTTTTTAACAGCCCCGCAAAAAATCATCAAAAAAAAAAAAATACAGGGAATGGCTTGATCCAAACAGTTTTTCACAAAACTGTGAGAGCCCTTAAAAATATGTTTTAAACACATCGGACGGTTCGGATTTTGTAAAAATAATTTTTAAAACCTTCAAAACACCCAAAAGCTTCCAGTTAGTCAGGGATCCCTGACTGGAAGCTAGCCGTATATGGGGAAGCTTCTAGTCCGGGCTCCGGACCTCCACGTTCCCAATTTTTTTTTATGATCCGATCCGTCCATTGTGTTTAAAACGTGTTTTTAAGGGCCCCGCGAGAATCATCAAAAAAATACCAAGAATGGCTTAATCCAAACAGTTTTTCACAAAACTATAAATGTACCGTTTTTGTTAGGTGGCTGTATTTCGATCGGTAAATTAATGAAATTTTTATCTCTTCATTCAAAACCTCCAATTTCCATTTTTTTTTAGTAATAATAAGTTACTTCCTAGTTCCTCCTATATTTACCGGCACACGTCATTTTTCTGGTAGTGTACCCCTCCTATATTTACTTCCTCGTACTGTTTCACAGTTAGCACTTGACTACCTCCATTAATGTCCCCTTTCTCTGTCTCTCTCTCTCTCTCTCTCTTCGAGTTCTTCAAAGGTGACACACAGAGAGACACTTGCAGAAAGAAAAAAGGAAAAATGGCTCTGATTTCAAAACAAATGGCCTTCCAATCTCATAAGCTTCCGCCCTTCCCTCTTCTAACTCAATCCAGTAGTCTCAGAAGAACTCAGAGAGTTTGCGTGGGGTCAACTGGTAACCATGCTCCAAGGTGAGTTCTTTTTGTTTGAGTAAATTTCACAACCTGGTCACTCTATATGTAACAGTTTTTGCCTTGGTCCCAGGCAGGGGCCGGGGTTCCCTTGGAACCCGAGTCCTTGCATAATTTGCATAACTCCAAGTATCCTCGAGTATTCTATAAATCTTGCGTCCAGCCTTCCTCCACTGCCCACTGGTCCCGAGTCCCTACATTTACTATGTCGTCGGGCCACTTCTATTTGAGTGTCAAAGTAGTTCTTAAACAGTGGATACTCTAAGAATCTGTGGAGTTGATCTCATTCATAAATTTAATGTTTGGGAGTTTACTTTTCAATTTTTCTTTTTTTTCTTTTTTGGCTTTTTTTATTATGGTCAGAATGAGTTTTGAATCTCGGAAAAATATTTGGGAGAAATGTACACAATACATTTTGCAAAAGTAATAATAGTGATAAAAAACCAGACGTAGAAATTGAAAAGTAGGCTTGGGCCTCTTTTCGGCTTCTTTGCCTTTATAGTCATAAATCAAAAACTAGTTTTGGGAGAAACAAATTCTGGATGTTATGGCCAAACACCAAGAATGGGAAAAAAGAGAAAGCAAAAAAAGGATAAATTGGCGGCCAACCGCAAATCCTAGTAGGAGTAATTATGTACTCATTTATGTAAGAGAGAAACTTTTAGACCAGTGAATATCTAGGTCTCTTTAGACAAAGACCAATTTTTTTTTTTGGAGAAATAGGAAGAATTTTATTGATAAAAACTATTACAATCTACCGAGATCAAACGAATATAGTTGACAAAGACCAATTAAAGACACAATAAACAAATAAACACAACCATATCAAATGAAGGATATATCCAGCCTTTAATTGATCCAACGGCTTTTTGTGAGAGCAGATATCTCGGTAGTTCCACAATTGACGAGACTTCCCTGCAGAGACTGTCCGATACTGTTTGGAGTCACATCTTACCCTAGGTCAAGAGTACTGCGACACGGTTAGACATAGTGCAACTAGATGACTCAGACCAACTACAGTGCTCTAAAACTGGTAGAGAAACTGCTGGAAAAAAACCAATTTGGCCATAGACACTAGGCCCACCGTGGGAACGGATCCACACTTTTTTTTTGTGATTTTTTAGATTGGTAGTTTTATTTAACTTGAACCAAAAAAAAAAAAATTGATTAGATATTGACAAATTTGATTCATTCAAGTATACACTAATTCCAATAAATTTGATATTTTACAAGAATGTTAAACACATTAAGAATACTTATAAAATAAACTGTTTAGATTGTCAAATAAACCCATGATCGTCCGCTCAAGAAATCATCACATGAAAATATCTTTGATTCCCAGAGCCCCATGACCAGGAGCACTGTCCAAATCATTTTTCTTTTTCTTAAAGTATATATATACTTTCTCCGTTCGTCTTTGTTAGTCCATCTGTGAAATCCGTGTCATTTATAATCGCTTATATCTTTTAATTTATAATGATGATTTTCATAATTTTGCGAATTTTGTAATAATTGAACTAATTGAAATCTATCAAACAATATATATATTGCATATTTTTTGAGATTCATAATTAAAAATGATACGGATTTAAAAAATGAACCAACTAAAACGGACGGAAGGAGTATATTTTACAAATACTGTAAAATATAATCCACTCTAAACTCCACACCTTTTTTTTTTCCTTCCTGTTATGAAAGTGAGGTTGAGATCAACTTAAAGAAGGCTTTCAGTCCACGGCGCGAGGCTCCACATGCACAAGTGACTCATTCCATGCCACCAGAGAAGCAAGAAATTTTCAAATCTCTAGACAAATGGGCAGAGGAAAATATCTTGATTCACTTGAAACACACTGAAAATAGTTGGCAACCAAGTGATTTTCTTCCCGATCCATATAACTCGGAAGGATTTGATGAGAAAGTGAAAGAGCTGAGGGAAAGCGCAAAGGAAATTCCCGACGACTATTTTGTGGTGTTGGTTGGGGATATGATCACCGAGGAAGCACTTCCAACTTACCAAACGGTTCTCAATACCTTAGATGGGGCTCGAGATGAGACGGGTGCGAGTCCTACTGCTTGGGCTGAGTGGACACGGGGTTGGACTGCTGAAGAGAATAGACACGGGGACCTTCTCAATAAATATCTTTATCTTTCTGGACGTGTTGACATGAGGCAAATTGAGAAAACCATACACTATCTCATAGCCTCGGGAATGGTACGCAAATTCTTCAAACTAATTTCCACTACTTTATTTCACTTCGTTTTAATTAAATAATCTCGGGTTTATCTATCTATCTAAGATAATATACACCGGGACCCTGTTAATAAATATCTTTACCTTTCTGAACGTGTTGACATGAGGCACATTGAGAAGACCATACACTACCTCATTGCCTCGGGAATGATAAATTCTTCAAATTAAGCTCGGGTTTATCTATCTATCTATCTAGTTAGTTTGTTCAAATGTTCCTTTCTTTCTACCTCCAATTATATATTAGCAGTCCCTAAAATATTTTGTGCCCAAATTTTTATGTATTCTATTTCTTTGTATATATTTACTGCAGGATATATACAACGTGAGTTCCCAAGTTATAATCTTTGCAATATGAAAATAGTTGCTTCACTATTATATATTCTATTTAGATAACGATATTAGGGGTGTGCATAGGTCAGGTTGGGCGGGTTTGGAGTATGTTTTTTCAACCAAACCCATAGTTGGCGGGTTGATAAATTCTTTAACCCGCTGCCAACCCATAATCATCTTAATTAAAATCGGCTGATTGGTTGGTTTTTTTATTTATTTTCGCGATTTTGACTAGCGGGTTAAGCAGTTTGAAAAAATAAGACTTCACTAATTGAGACAAATAAGCACACAAACCAAAAAAAAAAAAACACACAGTCCAATACATCTTTAATACTTTTTAATACATTTTCACATATTTTTATAAATTGTTCACATATATATTTCAATACATTTTTTCAACCTTAACGTGTGCCTAATAATCCTTGCAAAGACATTGATGGGTTAATCAGTGTGGTATGATTTACCCCAAAAAAAAATAAAAAATCAAGTGTGACATGGTGCACCTTAACATTGAAAATGATAGTAGTATTTTATTGGTTATTATTTACCACAGATAGATATGTCGGGTTGGTTTAAAGGCAGTTTAGAGAACTTTTACTGCACCCAAATCGACCTACTTAAAATTTTTTTACCCGCCCAACTCGACCTCCTAATGGTTTTAACCCATATTTTTCGGGTTGGGTTGTCGGATTTTTTTCCACACCCCTAAACAAAATATATATACTTCTGCTATGAAGATGGTGTTTTTACACCATAAAATTAACATAAGTCATTTATCGATAAGGCTAATATATGATAGCCGGCCAGTTAGTAAAAGGCACCCCGATTTAATTTGGTAAAGATGGTAAGAAAAATAAAATTTCCAGTTGAATGGGAATCAATTATGGGTGAATAATCTTATCTGTGTCCATTGAAACGACATTTCTATTAGCATTCTGAATTAGTTCGAAATTATGCATCACTTTTAAGTGAAATAAGTTACCAGAAACTTTGTTTGAATTATATTTGATAATTTCTTCATTTTTAATGATTTTGCATGTTCCCTTTCAAGAAATTCAGAAGAATAACTTCTCGATAGTATTGTGCGCGCAAACTGGTCCGGACACCCGATCATTCAAAAAAAAAAACTTCTGGATGCTAATAAAATTAACTTTGCCCCATGAATTTATCAGGATATTCAAACTGAAAATAACCCGTATCTCAATTTCATCTACACTTCCTTTCAAGAGAGAGCAACCTTTATATCTCACGGCAATACAGCTAGGCTAGCCAAGCACCACGGAGACATAAAACTGGCAAAGATATGCGGCATTATCGCAGCTGATGAAAAGCGCCACGAAACCGCATACACCAAGATCGTCGAGAAACTCTTCGAGATCGACCCAAACGACACCGTTTTGGCCCTCGCCGACATGATGAGGAAGAGGATCAAGATGCCGGCCCGCTTCATGTACGACGGTCGCGACGAAAATCTGTTTGAACACTTCTCTGCTGTTGCCCAGAGGCTCGGAGTTTATACTACTAGGGACTATTGTGATATTTTGGAATTCTTGGTGGGGAGATGGAATGTGGAGACGTTGACTGGGCTTTCAAGTGAGGGACGTAAAGCGCAAGATTATGTTTGTGGCTTGGCTCCAAGAATTAGGAAAATGGAGGAGAGAGTAATGAGTAGGATTGACAAGGCATCCCCTGTTCCTTTTAGTTGGGTCTTTGGTAGAGAAATTTGAGGTTCAGACGATAAATAATTCTATGGAGTTTACTCCTTTTAATGTGTAAAATAATGGGAAATGCTACGGCATACATTCCTACTTGGGTTCGGTGTACACTTCTTGAATCTATCTTTTTGTAGGATCTTAAAGTTGAGCGTAAGGATGTTCACCGAACACACTCTTTTGCCAAGAGAGCTCTTTCTACTTTTATGCAGGTTTTAGTTGCAGAAGATCAACAATTTTTTAAGAGAGCTAGGGCCGTTTTGCTTATTCAATGGAGCTCTATTATTTGTGTTGTAATCTCTGTTAACGGTTATTTATCTATTGAAGTTCTTTCTCTTTCCAACAAAACAAATGTTATGAATTGAGAATAAATTACTTCCGCTCGCGGTGGAAACAAATGGTTCCTTCAAATCAATCACAGCGGTCCGCATAATGGTATACTATCACACCGAACCACTGTGATTGATTTGGCGGTGGAAATAATGTTCTCTCTTATGAATTTCTTGGAAAAAAATTTGTTCACCCTCACCAAAAAGAGTGAACAAAACCTTCACTCTCATTGGCTAAGAGGGGTGGTCCCTACCACTCCCAAACCCTAACCCAACCCAACCCAACCCAACCCAAGTTACTTTATGTGTTTAATTTCATAAAAAATCCCTAAGCTCTTCTATTCTCTCTTTTCTAAACCCCTCCCGTGAATTTTCTCTGCAAGTGCCCCACCAAACCTTACAAAGTTGAATCTCCCAACTCTCCTTGCAATTTTGTGCCGTGACGACGTCGCTTGCTCAGGAAATTAACTACTACCTTTTCTTTTCTTGCAAAGTCCATCATTTTTAAACATGTTTAACTACATACGGGTTAATACATACTTCCTCCGTCCCAAAATTTTTATCTGGTCCGCGAAACAATGATCTAAAAATAATATAAATTTTTCATGAAAAATTTAATATTGTTTTTAGAAATTTACTAGATATCAATGAGTACTTTTAATTTATAAAAGAAGTTTAAATTTTTTTTAAAAAAAACTTATTATTTTTAGGTCTTCGTTCTGCGGACCGGACAAAAATTTTAGGACGGAGGGAGTAATAATACCAAAGTTATCAAAGAAAATTTGCTATATTGTCTAGTGGACTATCCATTTTTACCCCCACCTGCAATTTGGAAAACTCGTTAGATCAACGAGAGCGATAGAAAGGTTGCTAATACTCTATTTGAATCAAGGATTTAAGGAGGAATTTAAAGAACTGTGTAAACCAAACCCTAGAATTCAGAGAAGCAAATAGAAGAGAGAAAAGAAAACTATATCTCGTATATTGATTTTCCTTTGATGATGATACACCGACTTAACTTTGGCTATTTATACAGAAAGAGGAAAGATGAAGAGGAGCTCTGCTCCACTAAACTCATCCAACGGAAAACAACCACCTTTACCAATTTGTTACACGAAAAGCAAGACTACAAAATACACTCTGCCCCTTGCACTTTGATACCACTTTGAAATGGACCATATGACACTTAATGAGTTTCACTTACACGTCCCTGCAAACTAATGGGTGTAAGCACAACCATTAGTTTGTTTTTAAGAAACCAAAACCTGTCAAAACCCAGAGATTTGGTGAACACATCTGCAACTTGATCCAAAGTTCCATTGTGTTTGATCAAAATCAAATTGCTCAAAAAAATTTCCCGAATAAAGTGGTAATCCACTTCCACATGTTTTGTCCTAGCATGAAAAATAGGATTAGCAGCTAAGGCAAGGCCTGACATGTTGTCACACCATATAAGATGAGGACAAGAAAAAGGAATATAGAGATCTTGCAATAATTGATGTACCCAAGAAATATCTGCAGCAGTGTGAGCAAGAGCACGATATTCTGCTTCTGTGGATGATCTTGCTACGGTGTGTTGTTTCTTGGCTGTCCAAGAGATCAGATTAGTGCCCAAAAACACACAAAAGCCAGTGGTGGATCTTCTATCCATTCTGTCCTCTGCCCAATCAACATCTGAAAATGCTGTGATGTTGAAAGAACTAGAAGTGAATAGCAGACACTATGAATAAAGCCTTTCATGTACCTGAGAATCCTATTGATAGCGATGAAATGACTCTCTTTAGGGTTATGCATGTGTTGACATGCCACATTAACCGCAAAAGAGATCTCTGGTCTGGTGAGTGTCAAATATTGTAGAGAACCAACTATGGTACGAAACCAATATGGGTCAGCAAAAGGCATATTAGGATCAAGAATGGCTGGTTTGACAGAGGAAGGTGTGGCACTAGGTTTGCACTCAGTCATGCCAGCTTTGTGAAGCAAATTAGTAGCATATGTGGCTTGTGAGAGTAACAAATTGTCTCCATCTTTATGAACTTCAATGCCCATAAAATAGTGTAAAGACCCTAAATCCTTCATAGCAAATCCAGAGCTAAGGAGATGCAGAAACTCAGGAATATAAGACTCATTAAGCCCAGTGACAATTATGTCATCAACATATACAAGGATAAGAACCAAACCATGTTCATTTTGCATAGTAAATAGAGAGGAGTCAGCCTTGCTATGCTGAAAACCCTGCCGCAAAAGAAAACCTGAAAATACTGAGAACCATGCCCTAGGAGCTTGCCGTAACCCATACAAAGCTTTATTCAGCTTGCACACATAAGAGGGATGCTCAGAACTCTTGTATCCAAGGGGTTGTCTCATATAGACATCTTCTTCAATCACACCATGCAAAAATGCATTTGAGACATCCAACTGTCTAATTTTCCACTGATTAGTCACAGCTAAGGAAAGAACAACCCTAAGTGTTGGTTGTTTTACCACAGGACTAAATGTCTCTGTAAAGTCTAAGCCTTCATGTTGGTTGCCATTGGAAACCAATCCAGCTTTGTATCTGGCAATGGTGCCATCTGAATGCCTCTTAAGTTTGTAAATCCTCTGACACCCTATGACATTGACATTAGATGGCAAGGGAACCAAGGTCCAAGTCCCTTAATCAACTAGAGCCTTGTATTCTTCTGCCATTGCTTTTCTGCCATTGTATTCTTCTGCCATTGCTTTTTTGCCCCCCCCCCCAAAAAAAAAAAAGTACTACTATAGTAGTAAAAAGAAAGAAAGATCTCCATGTTATTGTACTTTTTGGCGTTGTTCCTACTAGTAGGGTATAGTACGGGGGTGCGTGACCTAATCGACGTGCTCTTATGGTACTGGATAAGTTTCAGAAAGCTTTAAGAACGGAGTGCACCTTATCATTTCTCCGATCCAATCTAACGCTGTCAAATCATTGAAAAGAACAAACGGCCATTGTTTTCGGCTTTTCTATCGACCAAACTCTCCTCTTCGACACTCTCACAAACCCTTCTCCACTTAGATTCCATTCCTCACAAAAATCTGAGCTACAATAAGGTACGCAAATCTCTCTCTCTCTCTTGAAAAAGTACAATCTAGGGTTTTTGTTCGCTCTGTAATTCTCTTTTCTGTGTGTGTTTTATATGCGGCTCAGTAATTAGGTTTCGAAATCATGTGTTGCTAGGGTTTAAGCGATCCGTATGGATTTGGAATTCAAATGAGTTGGTCGTGATTGAGTTTGAGATTTATTTCAATTATGGCTTCTGAATCTAGTGCGAGTCTTGTTGTTGGGACTGTAGCTGATGAAACCCTAGGTCAAGATTCGGCCTTTGAGAGGGTTTTGGGTGGGGAAGAGGTAATGGTGGAGGTGGTGGGTTCTGATGTGCTTGTTGATGGGATTGGCGGTGTGTCGGCGGGAGAGGGTTTGGAGAGGGAAATTGAATCTGTTGATGTTGAGGGAGTTGGGGATTTGGGAGGCCGAATTTCGGATTCTAATACTGAAACTTGGGCTGAAGGTGTTGAGGAAACTGTGGGGTCGTTGAGTGAACAATCCCATGTTGTTGGTGCGGAGGAAGTTTCCATGAGGGCAAATGAGGAGGGGGGTTTGGAGAGAGGTGATCCTTTGGTTGATGGAGGCAGCGATCCCACTGAAGCCAGTGTTTCGTGCAGTAAAGCTCCAAATTCTGGAACCAAGACAGGGTTGGGAGGTCCTATAGCGGATTCAGGAGCATCGAGTGAACAGGCACAAGTAGTTGCTGGAGAAAAAATTGGGGTTACCGTCGACGATGGTTTGGAGAAAGGTATGAAGCCTGTTGAGGAAATAGGTGGTGCGCTGGATCATGTTGAATTGGTGTCAGAAGGGGGCGATTTTTCGACTGATGGATTGTGGAATCCTGGAATTGAAGATTCAGTTGTATGTTCTTCGGTTGTTTTGGAATCATCTAGTTTACAAATCCCAATTGTTGCGGAGGGAGTTGATGCGATGGCCGACAAGGACGCTTTGAAGTGCAAAGATGAAGTTCCTGTTGTTGGTGCTGGGGAGGGTAATTCGAATGATCCAGAAAACAATCACTGTCAAGTGCCAGATAAAGACGTTGCTTTTCTTGATAGTGCTGAATCTTTGAATCAACAAGTTGAAGGTGCTGTTGGTGTAGATGTTGGTGCTATGAACGAGGCAGAGATTGTGCATCCAAATGGCAATTTATGTTCTTTTTTAGATAATACAGCTGAGGAGAATGATGGTATGGATGACAAGGTTTCTGCATATCCCAATATTGGAGCTCCCAAGAATGTTGTTGTGGGTGAGATTGGAGTGGATGCTGGAGAAGTTGCTATGTTGTGTGGAGATTCAGGACTGTGTGTTGCACAAGCCCAAGTTGCTGCAGAATGTTCGGTAGCTGATGAGAGCAAGATTTCAATCTCCAACACTGTAAGCCAAGCTTTTGGTCGAAGTGAGCCTTTGACTACCGAAAACAGGGTGCTCGGTGCTTCAGATGACAATATTGATCCTGCAGAAGATCAAGTGTTGAAAGTCGAGAACATGAGTGGGGCTTCAGAAAGGGAAATAACTGTATGTACTGAATCACATTCTTCTTATGAACAAACGGAAGTTTTCAATGGTAATGAAGCTTCAGTAATGGAAAGCAATTTATCAAAATTTGTATTGAAAATTCCAGTAACTGATGAGACAGCTGCGACTGTAGCTTGTTCAGAAGATTATCAGAATATGAAGTGTGAGACTACATGTCGGATTGCTGAGTCCTCAAATGAGCAAGCTTTTGTTGCTGAAACAGAGGAAGTTGCATTTATGGATGTTGAAGAGCTAGCAAATACTGAAGCTGAAGTGGCCAGGGTTGCAGTTTTTGATGATTATACATACGTACAGAAAGACGAAGAGTTGAACATGGCTGTAGGTGGAAGCATGGGAAAAGATGGTATTGCACAAGGAAATGCTGAGGCTGAGGCATCTGTTGAACCAACTGAAATTGATAACACAGAGGAATCTTCAATTCTCAACTGTCACGGGATTGTTCAAGTTCCAGCATCTTGTCCTTTGGATGATAATGTTCCTCTTTCAGAGAGAGATGAAGTCTTGAAGGTTGAGATTTTGGGAAAGAACACAATAGAAGATACTTTCGCAGGAGTTGATTCTCCTCAAATAGGGGATCACAGTACTTCTATTCCAACATGTTCTGATAGTCTTCAAGACAAAATAACTTTGCAAGATGGAAAACAAGAGACAGTACCCCACCTAGCTGATATACATACCGTTGAGGAAGACGGGGATCAGAGCATGAATATGCTGATTGTTGATGATAAATTGACTCAACGCATTGGAGATGATACTCAAGCTGTGGGAGGCAATGAAGGATTTGGATTCTCGGAGTGTGTAGATGGGAGTGCAACTGGTGAACTTTATTTGGATGATTCCAGTATAAGGCAGGACGTGGAAGATCAGGAATACTATATTGACTTAGGGCCCTTGAAGCAAAGTGAGGGGCAAGAAGTAGAAATGGGAGACCACGAACGAAGTGTAGAAGATAAAAGCTCAAAACAATCAACTCTGAAATCTGGAACCTATGGAAAGGTGCATCAAGGCAATTATCTTCTGGTACCAGAAAATGAAGGTGAGTTTTGTCTCTCTGACTTAGTCTGGGGTAAAGTGAAGAGCCATCCGTGGTGGCCCGGACAGATATTTGATTCTGCGGATGCATCAGAGGAGGCGATGAAGTATTACAAAAAAGGCTGCTTTTTGGTCGCATATTTTGGGGACCGAACTTTTGCTTGGAATGAACCATCTCTGTTAAAGCCATTTTGGTCAAATTTCTCCCAGATAGAGAAGCAGAGCAATTCAGAAGCTTTCCAAAGTGCTGTCAGCTGTGCTTTGGAAGAGGTTTCTAGACGGATTGAGTTGGGGCTGGCTTGCTCTTGCATACAAAAAGATATCTACAACAATATTGAATTGCAGGTTTTTGAGAACACCGGGGTCCGTCAAGAATCCAGTAGGAGGAATGGCGTGGACAAATCTACAGGGGTGCAATCCTTTGAACCTGTTAAATTTTTAGAGTATGTAAGAGCATTAGCACAGTCCCCATCTGGTGAGGCTAATAGACTGGATCTTGTTGTTGCAAAAGCCCAGTTGTTGGCCTTCAACCGTTTAAAGGGTTATTATTCGTTACCCAAATTCCAGTTTTGTGGAGATTTGACGGAGGATAGTGCCACTAATCCACAGTTGGGCGAGTCGATTGACCATTCACCCAATGATGAGCCAATACAATCCTTTAAGGGGAGGATGAAAGCCGGAAACAGCTCTTCTCATAAGCGTAAACATAATCTTAAAGATGTTGGGTACCCTAGCAAGAAAGAGAAGAAATTGTCAGAATTAATAGGGCATGTGGAAAATTCTTCAGATGGTGAAGATGGGTCAGATTTGAAAGCTTCAAGTAAGTTGGTTTCTTCATCCTCTGGCAAGAAACGGAAGAGTGTTGATTTCCTTTCTGATGGCTCTGACGTTCAAGATAGGCCTGCAAAAGTGCCTACCACTGCATCTTCAATTCCCAAGCCATCATTTAAGATTGGTGAATGCATTCGTCGAGCAGCAAGCCAGCTGACTGGCCCGCCCTCAATTGTGAAGTGTAACGGTGAAAAGATTCAAAAGGTAGAAGACGGAAGCAGCGAGGTACCTGATAAATCCCAAAGTGGGAAGATTAATTTTCCCACGGATTGCTCATCTTTGTATGAGATGCTATCACAGCTTAACTTAACAGCTAAGGCTCCTATGAAGGGATACGGATTATCAACTACCATTATCAGTTTCTTCTCCGGTTTTAGAAATTCGATAAGCTTGGGTCGGTATTCTGGGAAGCAGAATTCATTTCTCGGAAGAGTAGGTGGAGGCAGGAAGAAAAAAATGTCTCATGGTGTTGGGCATGCTGAAGAATTTGAGTTTGACGATGTGAATGACTCTTACTGGACTGATATGAGTATTCAAAACAATTCAGAAGAGCAACCGCCCGTTGACAATAAGAATAGAGAAGGTGAATATCAGCTTGTGGCCTTTGATCCAAATAAACCCCATAAATCGAGTCGTAGGCCATACTCTAGAAAGAAGCGATTTTCTAATGCAAACTATGAAATGGAAACAGAGGAGGCAAATGGGTATATTGATAAGGTGAAACAAGATACGTCCCCAGCGGAACTTTTACTGAACTTCTCTGAGGGATATTCTATTCCTTCTGTACTGAATTTAGGTAAAATATTCAGGCGCTTTGGGCCTTTAAAGGAATCTGAAACTGAAGTTGATGTGGAGACTTGCCGTGCCAGAGTGGTATTTAAGAGAGGTTCTGATGCACAAGTGGCTCTCAGTAGCGCTGGAACATTTAACATTTTTGGGCCAGTGACAGTTAATTACCAGCTCAACTATACACCATCGAAACTCAACTATACACCGTCAATCTCATTTGAAACCTTTCCCCTTGCGACAACACAAGGCCTGGAGGATGCAACTTGATATCTCTGTTTGAAGATCTATTCTGGTAATGTTTTTACTCCATTTGAATGGACGATTTATTCAGGCAGCTCTTTTTTTCAGTTTCATAGGAGTATAACTCAAGAAAATACAGAAGTAAACATTTGATAGTGAATATCTTTAAAATATGGAATCCATCGAAGAACAAAAATCTATAGTCTTTAATTGTAGTTAAGGTTTTATCATCTTTATAAAGCGTATGTTTAAGATGAGATCACATTGTTATGCTAATGTATCAGTTTGTGAGCAAAATGGTCGTTGAAAACACATTTAAGAATGAGTTAATAGGAGATCCTAACTACATGGCTTAAAGAATCGTACTGTGTATTAGGATATGGAAATGGGCCTGTTACAAAAAGTGGAATTCAGAAAGGTCGTACCTCTAACGACACTTGCATGCATTACAGATTACTTGAATGACTGAAAAAAAGAAGAAGAAGAAGAAGAAGAAAGAAAGACCACAATAGAGTATCTGATTCAGTTAGAGCACTTCGATAAACATCACATTGAAATTTGTTTGGTTAAGTATATGTCGGTACATACTACAATGTTCTGGTAGTCACTTGGCCTATCCATGTCATACACATGTCTTCTCGTCCATGTGCTTCGATCCCACTTATCAATCGTGCGTTTTGACACTAGAGGGAATTCGATATTGACACCTTTAACTTTTCCTCTGTGATAGAGTTTCCAATTGCCGTTACTATTCCTGTAGTTGGAGTATGTACTTTATTGTTTTGCCTAGTTGTTAGCAGATCATCTTGCATACTTGGAGTGGAAGTATCCAAACTACATTTACATAGAAGTCCTGTCTTACAGTGTTGTCTCATTGGTAACCTGGGTCTGCATGGAGGAGAATCATTTGTTTCTGCTGGTTTAGAAGTGGTTTGGGATATTTCCACATCTGGCGAGTTTTCCCTTTAAATTTGGTTGAGATGTTTGTTTTAATTGGGGGGATCCAATCTATCTAAACGTCGACGTTAGTTTTACATCTTTGAAAACACAGAGAATATATTGGGAGATTGGTTAGCCTCTACTGAAAAAACCAAGGACATTGTAATACTTGTTGGGCCTTATTAAGATGCACTGAATTTTTCTGTAATTTCTTTCTTTTTCTATGTGAAATATTGTCTGTCTGAATGATTGGTTTTTCTTGTGGTCAATAGTGGCTGACAGAAGATGAGCTACACAGCGCATGGATTGGTGAAGAAGATAACCAGACTCCATTATCTGGTTATATGTTTCTTAATTCCTTTCGTTCAGGGCTCCTACTCTTGTATGTTTAACTATGCATGATGTCACGTTGCTCGCTTTACTTTGGTGTGATGTTATCCTAATAATTGATCTATCTCGAGAGTTCCTATCCACGATGTACATGATATGAGATTCTGATCAATTACGGGAACAATGATTCGTGCTTTTGTTCTTTATACCTAGCAGTTGTCTGTGCTTGTTTGCCAGATGAATAATATTTCCATGTTAGCTTCATGGCAGAATATTATGCTGCTGTGGATAAGAATGCTAAGCATTGGCCATTTTGATTCATAAGAGTTATGGCCAAGTGAGGGCAAGGTTTGGTTGTTGGACAGTAATGCAAGTTCTGAGTTTGGCCATTGTTCATTGAGAATTCCATTTGATAATTTATATTCTTTTTGCAGTGCTTGGAAAACAAAGCCAATGTTATTTTGATGTGGAAGTACACAGTGGCTCGCATTTTACTAGAGAATAGTGGTTTGCAACATGATAAAATGTCTTAAGATATGATACCACTGCTGCATTTTTATTTTTATTTTTATTTTTATTTTTGTTTTTGGTTTGATGGTGGGGTCTGGCCTAGCTTACGCGCACCATAATTAACCCCTTCTCTGGTCTAATCCGAAGAAGCAAACCATGATCTATTGCATGGGGAGGAAACACACCAACCAGCATTTGAACCTTATAGAAGTGTATGAGGCCTGCTTTCAAATCTCTGTTGGTGGAGTAGGGCCTAGGGCTGATTTGGAAGGTTAACTTTTAGGGCGCGTTTGTTTGATGATCACAATATTCTTGGGTTATATCTGATGTTTGGTTAAATATCTGATTGTTTGGATGAAACATAGGTCCTACATAAAATCTCTCCCGGGCATTTTGCAAGGATGTAGGTTTCAATTTTGATCTCATGTATGAAAACTAATGTGACTGCTTGTGTTGGGATCTCTGAACAAGGTTTTCAAAATCTTAGAATATGGGTCAAGTTTCACTTACTATTCAAGTGAATTTCAAATTACTTGTCCAAAAAAGTCGCTCTTACAAACATGTACAAGAACTGAAGGCTGAACGATATGTTTGTTATCTAGAAATCGCTTCAAACACTCTATCAACAAGTTAATTGGCTGCCTCTCATTTATATTATGGAAGGGTATTTAATCTAAAGGAATTTGTCATGATATACGCTTTTTTAAACTTGAAATTTAACGAGTTTTAAAAATATTATGACTAATAACCCTGAGGGGCAAAGTGGTCTTGCCCAGGGATATGGATTTGTTCTCACTTAAAGGTCTCAAGTTCGATTTCTCTTGCTACCAAACTCTTGGGGCCACTTGGCGTTATTTCCGGTCCTTACCTCCAAGGTCCTGGAATTAGTCGAGGCGCGCGTAAGCTGGCTCGGACATCCGGTTATAAAAAAAGAAGGAAAAAATATTAGTATTACTACTGCTATAGGTTATGCCCGATTGTTACCTCCAAGGTCCCGAAATTAGTCAAGGTACGCGTAAGCTGACCTTAATATCCGATAATAAAAAAGAGAAGAAAAAAATATTATTACTAATGCTACGTCGTTTGAGGCCTAAGTTGGGGACCATTTTTGCTTTGATCTCACTTTTGACTATTTAGGAAAGGTCCGTACTAACAAATTGAGGTAAACTATTAGTAGTATACCTTAGAGCATCTTCAACGGGGTGCCAAAATGGGCGCCAAAGCCATTTTTGGCACCCGAGACCATTTTCAACCCCTCCAACGGCCTGCCAGTCACTTCTTTGGTCAAATTTAGCTGAGGAAATGGGCCCGGCCATTTCATCCACGTCAGCTTTCCCTATATTTTTAACAACCAAAATCCCCCAATAAAAACCAGATTTCTCTCATACGACCCACAATGTCCACGGCCGCCGGAAAAAAAAAATATTGAAGAAAACAAGAATCACAAAAAATGGCAGACCTGTGTCCTCTCCATTTCAACTAACAAGTACCCAACAAGAACTTGTTTTGAAAAAAAAAATACAACGAAACTACTAATTAAAAAAAATTACAAGGAAATCTAGCCATCGTTGTGAACTTTTTTTTCTACGATCATTATCGTCATCAAAAGAAGAGTCAAAATCTCCTCTAAGAACAACTTTTTTAAATTTACTCATTGTTTTGTGTGTTATTTATTCAACAAGTGTATGGTGTATGATAGTATATATAAACTTTTAAAAAATTAGGTGAACCAATAAAGTTAGGTAGGAAAAGGTAGATGAGTAAAAAGTTAGGTAGGGAAAGTTAGTTATGGTAGAAAGTTAGCTAGTTAATTAAAATTGTGATTATGAGGTGGTTAAACAATCATTAAAAGTATACAGTATAACTTATTACTAGGAAATTTAAAAGTTAGTTAAGAATTAATAGTTGAAATTTAAACAATCGTTAAGGTAGTTGAGGAAAGGTGCCAAAATTTGACACCCACACCACTGGAGCAGTTTGGCAAAAAAACATTATTGGAGTGCCAAATTTGAGTTTGTGGGTGCCATATTCGAGTGTGAGTGCCAAATTTAAATTTGGCACTTTAAAAATAACACCCACCATTGGAGATGCTCTTAGGAAAAAACTTTACCACGAGCAAGTCCGAATGAAGTCTTATATACAGCTGAGCACGAGATAAATTGTGGGCAAATTTATACTACTTCATTTAACTGTTAGAAATTGTTTGGGAGCTTTATATTGTAGGAACTAAACAACAGTCCTGACATTACACAGGTGTTGGTGACGTTAACTTCGGTTCCGATATAAGTGCAGCAGGATTTTCTACAGATAGTGGAATGGTGTGACGAGAGAATACTTTCTAACAGTGATATTCTCTACAAATAGTGTTATGGTGTGACATGACAATACCTCCCGATGACAACTGAATTCTCTATAGATAGTGTTATGATGTGACTGGACAATAACGCGAACCATACCAAAAAGATAAGGACAGCTGCTATGCTGCATAAACCCCACGTGTAGCATTCGCCACCACATGGCATTCCCAAACAGCTTCAACTCTTTAGCCGCGTTTGTAGCCGACACCTTCTCTTTATAACTGAGACACCTTCTCATAAACAGTCTCTTCCTCCCCCTCCAAAATTTCCATTCCAACTGATCCATCCCACCATTGTTAAAGCTACTGGAGCAGTAGAACAGGTTAATAATCATGGGGTCAGAGACATTTGTGGAAGTGATCTTGGCAATCCTGCTACCACCTGTTGGGGTCTTCCTTCGTTATGGCTGTGGAGTAAATCTTCTTCTTCTTTCTTGGCTTCTACCATTAATCACAATTCCAATTTATTCACTTTCCTTGAGATTTGTTGCAATTTCTTTTTTTTTTGATAGAAGTTGAATTGATAATCACTTTTTTCCCTAAAGTCTACAATATTTAAAAGATATGCACATAATGTCTGGTTCAAATTGTGCAACCTCATAAAAATTTATAATATTTTGATGCATGAGTGCATCTCGTAACTGTCATACTAAAAAATCGTAATTTTTCAATAATTTAATTCATAACCTTTTTATTAGAAATCACGACATTTTCATTAGGAATCATAATTTTTGTTTCTTGGAACTTTTCAGCTAATAACATTCACAATATTTTCACTAAAAATCATAACATGTTGGTTCTGTCGTTAACTTTTATACTAAAAAATCGTACTCTATTTTGGGTGAGTGTATTGTAGCATTTTCCGTCTCCGGAGTTGTTGCTGATGATGAAATTTTACAGGTAGAGTTCTGGATATGTCTGCTGCTGACAGTGTTGGGGTACATTCCGGGAATCATATATGCAATTTATGTATTGGTTGGTTAGTTAGATGATGAGTTTTGTACCAATAAGTTCGACATCAGTTCATGATTTTAATTAGGACTGTGTCGGTCAGATCTTTTACTCTCTCTTGTTCCCCCCCCCCCCCCCCCGGCCCAATCATTTCAATTTTTTTTTTCCTCATTCGCCACTTCTGATCTATTACATGGGGAGGGAAGGGGGACACGATCCCGGAATACAGTATAGGGCATCCAAGAAATACAGTATAGGGCATCCAAGAGCTCTACCGCATGAGCTAGCCACCACCTGCAACTAAAGGCTTCAAAACTTTATTGGTAGTACTCAAAATTGTCTTTAGCTTGTCTTCCTTAACGCTGAGAGCAATGGAGAAAGGAAAAGAATGGAGTACTACCAAAAATAAATTTTATGAAGATAAGCTTTAGTTGGTCCACAAGGGTACCTCCAAAACCCATCAGGACGATGCTTCATGACATGCTCGAGGCATCTTTCACTCTCATACACTTAATCAGGCTCTGTTAAGCCTGGCGACTCTTCACGACACCCTAAGTCGCGTGCAGGGCCTGGATATCTCCTCGGTACTTAAGGAGGCATGTGGGTTGGAGGTCAGAGAAATGGGTATGTCAAGGCTCATCCCCGTGAGAGCTCCACCGTGACCAGCAATAGAGAGAGGGGCTCGCGGCTCCGCACGCCTATGCCACCTGCCATGTGGTTGTCCAGGCTTCTGCAACGCGACAAGCTGACATCTGAGAGCCTGTATCATACCTATCGCCTTCCCATGATTCAGGCCTCCTTAAATCACCGAAACATATCTGAGAGGTTTATGATATAAAACACTAGAAGGGGAGTTAGGAATGGGCATTTACAAATGTTTAATGGTGATACACTGATAACGAAAATGATAGGGGCTGTGCTCGGGTTGAATTTTTTGTCTACGTACGATGTGATTCACAAATCTGAACTGAATCAGCATTTGAAAGGTGAATGATTTGTGCAAATCTGAACTGAATCAGCATTTGAAAGGTGAATGATTTGTGAACTGAATCAGCATTCTAATGAAAGGTGAATATAAGTAAAACGCGAATTGGATACAGCAAAACGGTTGCTTATTTGAGTCAATGACTCAAACCGAGGATGGACCTGAACGATTTTAGCAAAGAGACTGAAACCGAGAGAGTGTTCTTTGTAAAATCCTGATGAAACTACGCAAGTTCAACCACCATCAATCTCCCCACATGTTCATGATTCAAATACAGTCCAGAAGCATTGAATGAATGTCAAATCAAGTCAGCTTAACGCGGTCATCAATCATAATTCCACTGTAATGTGGAATCCTTTAGGGTGGATGAAAATAACAATGTACCAGGTCCACTCCCAGAATCAAAGTTTGTTCAAATTTTAGTCAAGCTGAGTCCGTACTTAAAAACTAAGTACTTGTCCGTGTCCAATAAAGAAGGCAACATGTCATGCTATATTTTTCCAGGATATCTTGAAACAAACGTTAATCTAGACCTTTCACAATTTATTGTGTCCTCAACGCGTATCCTCAACATCGCGTTCAAGGACCTCAACGACTACTTAAGTGACATTTGCATGAGAAAAGCTGAAATATTTCAGGAGAGTCTTACGACTGCAGAACATGATCACAATTCACAAACAAACAATCAGTTTCAGGCTCCTACTTATAGAACAATGAAATGTTCCACCTATTAAGCCCGTTCAATTACTGCAAAAGAAAAGAAAAGTATGAGAGAATATCGAACTTTCTTCCACGTACTTGTCTTTTTTATCGCTCTTTGATGTACTTGTTCAATTAGCAGAAAAATCGAATCCATGGATGTCTTCAACTATTTCACGAGAATCGGTTCTCTCTAAGCTTGTCCTTGTCCTGCAAAAAATACAAAATCGTGCAGGAAACTTATTCGCAAAATAATATCCTTCGTAATGTTAAACAATTACATCTTGGAAATATTCTTAAAATTCTTTTGTCAAATGAACGCAAAAGGGACACTTTTCCTTCAATTCACTTTACTAAATATTGATCGAGATAGCAAACTATACATCTTAGGCAAATTCTAAATTTTTTTTTGTCAAATGAACGCAAAAGGGACACTTTTCCTTCAATTCACTTTACTCATAAATATTGAGCGAGATAGCAAATTATTACACAACTGAAAAGGAGTCCTCTTCCTCATCTACCCAATCGTAAGCCATTCAACATCTTTCCTCACTTGTAAGTTGTAACCCATATGGACGTGAAGATGCAGATATCCGTAAAGAACATACAGAGACCAAAACTCTGATTATCATATCAAGGTTGATGACCGTCAACTTCCACCTCTACTCATAGATCAGATGGCCTTTCTTTCCTTCCACCTCTACTCCTACTCTAAGGCGAGCCGAAGCTGCTATGAAACAGATCCCACAGCCACAAGGGCCAAAGTACATATTCAGCTGTTCAATACAAACTATGTGTAAATCTACATGTGAACACATCAGGACAACACATAGATAGGACGTCTTAGGGCATGTGTATATGGAAATAAAAATTCAGCAGTTCGAATTCTATGCCAGTTCGGACATTAGTCATGAAATCAATTAGGACGAGACAAAATTTCAACATCTTCAACAAATTTCTTATTTTGGCGTCACATTTGGACACCTTCCTCACATCAAGGTTTATCTAGCTTCTCTACAAATGGCTACTGAAGTGTACACATAAGCATAAATGGGATCTAAATTTCACTCCTAAGACTTGTTAATTTTAAAGAGTGTGTAGTGTGTACCTAATGGACTATACCCAGAACAATCTCTATCATCCAAATATTTTCAAAAAATGGGACCCATAAGAATGAATAAAAACCGATTTTCCTATACTTTGGCCTAAGGTATGTAATTGGGTGTGAAAAGCAAATCACACAATTGACCACTTCAGAATATTATAATAAATTTACTGGATTTGGGGCACCATAATTTTTTAGCACATTAAAAAAATACAGGTCAGAAACTAGTTAATTCCGACGTCTATTTGAACCGGAGAAGAAAAAGACTAAGATCACCTGAGAGATCCAATGTTTAACTGCTTCCTGTATAGTATATATGGAACAAACTACTAAAAATTCAAACTTTGCATTGGATGATTGTTGAGCTTTTCTGCGACGGCAATTATTTAAAAAAACAACTAGCCTTTATCTTTCGGAAATTCCATAGTAAAAAGAATTATTAAAAACTTAGGGTTCCACTTAAAACTAGCTACAATGCTACCAAAATTTGAGAAATGTGTTTGGAGGCATGCTCAGGAGCCATCCTTGGGAGTTTGTTTGAGGACCCCCTTGAAGACAAAAATAACACAAATAGTTAGCTAAATACTAGGAGCCTCACGTAGGAGCCATTGTAAAGAGTGCATTCTAATATTAACTTCCTTAAAAGATGAGGAAGAAAGTTTTCTAATACTTTCGTAACCCAGTGATGCACAATGATGAAGCTGTGAGGGCCACAAACCCTAACTACACGAAGGTACCAGCCTTGATCAACTCACTGTTTGCTTCGAACAGAAATTCTACAAGGATATCTTTTTGAAAAGGAGGACAAATTAAGAACCAAAGATAAAGACATTGCATGATTATATCGTCCATTGGGCATCCAAGTAAAATTGTTGCTTGCATCCATGATTATTGAACCTCTAGATCACCTCGCTAGAGTCAAATGTATAGGGATCTACTTTCAACAATACTAGCTTGGTCTGGACATGTCTCCCGAAGTAAAGGTCTATCTAGCTTACTACGTTTCTTAATGGCTATTATAGCTCAATTTCAGGAGGAAGGATACGAGGAAGTTGCAAGGTTCTAAACTCACTGGGTGCTAGCCGGGCGGCTGGGCACCGCCTAGCACCTAGACCGAGTACTCAGTGCCTAGTAATTAGTCGGATTTATTTATTTTTAATATTCTCTACCCCCTCCCCAAATGACATCCATTATGAAAACATAAAACATTCATAATTCTATCCATCCATCAAAATCATAACCCCCTTTCTTGATTTTCTACCATAAACCCAAGATGAGCTGCTGTCTAAACCTCAAAAAAAATGCTCTCACATCTGTAATCTAATCTCATGTTCAAACAGATAATCATTGTACCTCTATAGCAAAAGCCACCATAACAAAAAAACGGAATTTACAATTCTTCTCTTCTATTGCTAGACGGAACAAAGTTTCGAATCACTGTAAGTGTAACACATCCAAATTCTCAAACTCCAAATGCATTACATATAACACAAACCCAAATACTCCAACCCAAACCCAGATCCACCCACCCACCCGCCACAGAGACAGAGAGAGAGAGTTGAAGACGACAAAGGATGATTTCAACCAGCAGTCACAATGAGAGACGAACAGATCGATAGAAGATATCTAGGTTAGTATAAAACTACACCTGAAATTAAACTAATTTCGGACTTTTTTTGACTTTGTCCGACTAATTTCGGACTTGCCGACTGGCTAGTTGCCAACTAATTCCGACTTATTCCAATTAGTCATCCCGGCGAGTAAATGGGCCGATTACACACTAACCGCCTTGGGATGCCAACTAGCGACTAGTCACCGAGAAATTCCGAGTTTTAGAACACTGGGAAGTTGAGCAAGCAACTACTTATAGGATCTAACAGAAATAGAGATCAAGAAACTATCAACTTGAGCAACAAATTGATACTAGGAGCTGAAAAACAAGGAGTCCGCGTCAGAAAATGTCCTCGAATATTCTTTTACTTTGTAAGGTAGTCATGTCAGATTACATGGGCAAGGTTAGAAGAGATTCAAGCCATGAAGGCTTACACTTGAGTGTTAGGTTTATGTCCTAGTACACTATCCAAGAGCCAATACATCATATAAGAAGAGTAAGAGCTTGGAGTGAAGAAACTAGTTGACTGGCTAAAAAAGTGAACAGATGCCTTGATTGTCGGAAAGATATAGAGATTAATGGCAAAAGCGCTCAATTCGGTGTTAGCAGACGTGAAACTATAAGTACATCATACAGATTGTTCATAGTAAATTAACAAACATATTGCTATCTATGAAAGGAGACACATTAGTTTACTACATAGAAGTTAGAACCTTAAAAGCATTGAAGTACGCAAATATTTGCAATAGAGCAAGATTGTCGAGTGTGCATAAATGGAAAAACAATTTCACCAGGACAGGATTCAGGGAGTAATAGCCCTATGATGACGAGTTAGGTTATTTTGTGATGGCAAAGTAGACTCTTTTGTCCAATCTTGCTACTTCAAAAACAGAAATAGGTTAAATATTCTTAATAACAGATATAAGAATGACTGAACTCTGGGAAGTGCCAACAGCCTAACGCTGCCCTCCAAATAAAATCCAAAAATTTAAGGTCTCCAGCGCAACAAGAAACTTAACTATGATAGTGGGCGGGAACAAGGTTTTGGTCTATTCTCATTCTTGCACTGGTGAAATAAGACAACCGAACAGGCACAAGCACATTTATTGAATCAAAGTGAAGTTTTCAAACAAAAGAACAAAGGAAGCGCAAAGGAACTTGCCAACAATCAAGGCTGATAAACTTCTGGAAGCTGAAGACCCACACTTGCAGCAGATTTACCAAGTACTTTTTTCATTTCTTCTGTTCTATCCACCGCAATGTTGTACGAAAACAACAAATCCTGCACAAACCGGAGGTCATTCCGTTAAATAGAAGACAGAAATAACCAAAATTTTGGAAAGCAGTTTCCCCTACTACAAAAATTTTACTACTGAATGAACAAAGAGGATCCATTTGTTTCTGATTCTTTTCTCTCTGGAGATGACAAACCAAACCATATCAACCTACCCTAAACTAAAAAGATTCCCAGACCCAGTGATAAAACCAAGTTCCAGACCCAGTGATAAAACCAAGTTTATGTCTTACAAAAGTAAGCATTCATCTTCTTTCAAAGAATGTAACCCAATGTATTTTCTGATTGTAGTAAAGGCTTGCGTGCCTTTTTCTGACTTCTTTCGTAGTAATTGTGTGCAACCCAAAGGGTAGAGTTGCAAAGTGATTTGGGGTTTGCCTTATCGTAAAGGACTTTAACAATTTCCCAACCGTATTGAATGAGAAACAACGAGATAAAATGAAATCAACTCTTATTAATAAAGATTAACAAAAGTGGGGTACAATGAATCGTAAAACAAGGTTCTAGGCTCGGGCTAGACTTGTAGAACGAAAAGATAAAATAAACTCAACGGAGTTGGTGGCTTCAATGTGGTTGAGAGGCTTCAACGGGTTGAGGATCTTTGATGGATAAGTCGTGAGACTTGGGTAAGTCGAGAGACTAGAGTTTTAACCATGAGGTTGATGGTTGTGGAACCCTTTCTTCGTACTCAATGGGGATACTTATAGGTTCCAAGATGTGGGAGTTGAATATTTTGGCGCCAACTTCTTGTTTCCTGAGATGCTGCCACACGTTTGGGCAGTTTTCTTGCCTCTTTACGATCTTGCCAAGTGTCCCATGCTGCCATAATTCTCTCCATAATGGCGGTTACTAACAGCTAACCTCCTAACCTAGAGCCGCAGAGGCCTTTGCATCTAGCCTCAACTTCCTTCTTTTACGGCTAGTGGAGAAGTGGAGAGTTGGAAACGCTATGGGAACGCGACACGTGGCAATAACCACCTTCTTATCTTTGTGCTGATAACCTTTGAAAGTTACCCTGTTGAAACAACTCTATCCTTACGGGAAAAATGCTTAATCCCACTTCCTTATTTCAAGGATCATGGGGATAATTGTTTCCTTAACCTCCATTTGCCATTTTACATGTGTAAATAGCATGGATTAGGCCATTTGTATTTATTTTAAATGGCCTCAATTAAAATCAACTTTCAACTAATTCCTATCCCATTGGTAAAGAGTAAGATTAAGTGTCCATACATGGAGAGGCAAACAGACTGAACTAAGAGGTCACACATGACATTGTGCTCAATAACATGAATAAAGTCTAATAGACTCAGTTTAACAAGACTTGAATTCCAGGAAGAAGTGCTCTATTCTAGTACAACAATTCCCAAAAACTTAAGCTGTCATAATTGGGTCTTACAATATAATATCAAACCAAAAATTAGAACTTGTGACTCAATTTGCCAAAGGGGATACAAGTGCAAATTAGGCAAGATTAGATAAAAATTAGCTCATAATACGTAAAAGAACCCCAATATATTGGCCTGGCTGTCAAGGTTTGAGACTTTGGTTTGCTCTTTCTTGATTCAAAACTTCCTGGATCCCATTAAATCTTGTTGGGGTGTAGAGACAGTCTACACGGGCTATGACCCGGTTTTAATCGGGCACCCGCTGGTGGATGATTGGATTAGTTCTTTTCAAGAAGTAGTCGATGTGCGCAAAAGTCCAGCTTGAAATACGAAATATCCAGACAAAACAACACGAAACTAAAGACTAAATTGGGAGATCTCACAGCCAAATAGACAAAAATTTCAAAGTTGTTCAAATTTTCGAGGATATACAACAGGGAGGAGTTACCTTTTGATGGTGGACGCTGTTAAGGAGGTAAGTGTAATCATGGGCGAGCTTTATTTTCTGCTGAATTGAAGAAAGGTCGGATTGTTGACGGCTTTTTCGGAATTCTTGGGATATGAAATCAACGAAATGAGACTTGTGATCTTCTTTACCAACGTGTTTCTTGACTGCTTTAAGAAGATGACGATACACCTTTGTAGCAGATTGCAGAGCTTCGGCAGAAGAACCCATTTCAGACCCTGCTTCAATATGACGATACGCGATTTATGTACGTTTTTCCGGCAAAGTATTACATGGGGAGACTGGATCCTGGAAGTATCGGAAATTGAAAAGGGCCTCTTTTGTGTTTTTTTTTTTAATTCTATTTACAATTAGCTAACTACAACCGCCTAAAAACTTAAAATCAAAATTTGAAATTGTAACCCAGTTTTGGATAAATACAACCAACAAATTTTTCAAATATTTTCAATCTACTCCTCCCCTTCCTAACATCTAATTTACTACCCATTCTACCCCTCTCCTCCCTAACATTTATTTACTTCCCAATCTACCCCTCCTATCAATCCCTAAAAAAAAAAATACCCCAAAACCATACCAGATCATCTATTCTTCTCAATCTCACGTCGTCTTCTCTCATTCTCTCCTCTCTTGCCAACGAGAATGGAAGCTCCAGTCGGCTAAGGTCTCCGTTCGTCTTCTTCCTCACCTTTTCCTCACCACTCTGTTTGCCTCCTTCCTCTCCACTTCCTCTTCCTCTCCGTCTCTTGTTTCCCTTTTCAAATCCTAACTTAAATCTAACCCATTGCCACTGACCCACCACGAAATCGCCATTGCCAACAAAGAATCGACCTCACCACTACGAAATCGCTGTTTGGGAAGCAAAAGCAACGCAATAAATAAGACCCAGATTTCATTTTTTCGTTTTTGGTCGCTCGCCATTGGGATTCCCAGTATTGAATTTGATCATTATTTTCGGATATGAATGTTTGAAATGTGTACCCTAATTCGGATTTTAAAACATGAATTATATGTTTGAAATTAATAGATTTAAATTCCCACTGTATGCTTCATTTTTTTGAATCCGAAGTTGTTTTAAATATTCAGAAGTTAAAATGTGATATAAAACAATTACTTCAAGTTTCAAAATCCGAATATGGGCAAACGTGGGATGTGTAAAATTAAATCAATTATTTATGTCCGAAACGTAGTAAATAGTTCAGCTTTTAAAATTTGAATTCATAACATC
>JAXBDA010004417.1:0-29040 GCA_036023075.1 Gaultheria prostrata | reverse complement strand
TTAGTGGGCTCGGGCAGCATTTAAGCCCGTTCCCGATTGTAGATTGAGTTTGGGCCCTCCGGCCCACCGGGCTACCATCTCGAGACACCGCTAGCCCCTTTGGGCATTTTATTTCGGCCCACTACAACATCAAAACGGCAATGACTGTGTTGGGGTGCAGACAACTTTCAGCTGTGATTTAGTCTGAGGGAGTGGGGGCGGAGCCCCCACAGGACACGAGTGTAATATCGGTCATAGGGCCCGACCTATATATATTGCAGTTAGCATGTAATTAAGGTTACACGTTTCTAGAGAAAAAACAGAGGGGGGCGAGAGAAAACGCAGATTTCAGAGAGATTGCGAGAAGACTTATACTCTTAATTTCGATTTCATAGTGGACTGGTGTGGCTTCTGTGGTTTTTCCTCACGTTGAGGTTTTCCACGTATATTTTGCGTCTCTTATTTTCTTTCCGTTTTCATTACGCACGATTGGTTATTTTTCGTTTTGTGATTCATTGTTCCCAAGATCCGGAAAGGGTGTTGTAGGGTTCGAAAATCCTAAGAGAGCCACGTGTCAGGTTCTCCACAATGTGACCACGACGTAAGAGAAAAGTCACAAATTTTGAAGGTGGCAAACAATCAACAAAAGACTAATAAGTCAAGTGTCAAAACAACTGGGGACTTGAAAATGGCACGCAGTTCCAAAAGGAACTATCATTTTTGGACGGAGGGAGTATTATAAAATTAGGTCAAAATGCAAGTAAACAAAAATAACCCAACGGAGAAAATATAGGTAATTGAATCAAACACTCCACCTTTTGATAATTGCACTCAAATATTTGTCTTTAGTTTTAATGTTATCTGTAGTTTGAACACTAGAAGACAAATATAAAAAAAACACGTGTGTTGAAACAGTTGGGTGTAAATCAAGAAATGCAAAAAAGTTTGTGGACCTAAATGCAAATACTAAATAATCGTGATCGTTATATAAGTTCCACGACCCCAATGGCCCAATCACCATTCCAACACCTCTTCCCTCAAAACTAAATTTTTTCATCTCTCATGGCGATTCAGCACAGAATCTCTCTCCTCCTTGTTTCCCTGGCTATCTTCTTCTTAGGTAAAACCCTCATTGTAATCTCCTAATTTTTTTTTTCTTCTAAATTCTCAGCACTTAATTAGTTTTGGGTTCTTTTTTTTTTTTTAATTGCGAAATGAAAATATTCACTTGCGTACATTTAATCACACTTTTTTTTTATAACCAAGTCCCCGGATCAACGTACGTGGCTGGAAAGTCAATCAACGAATATGCATTTTGGCAGATGCATTTGTAATTGTTTTCATATTTTGTATATCGATCTCCAAGGTGTTCAGATCATTAATTTATTCTCATCTCGACTAATTTCTGGGAACCAATCATAGGGTTTACTTGTGGGTGCAACTTAAATCGAATCAAAACCTAGTATGGATTGGTCTCACTAGACTTATTGCATCTAGTAAGGTTTGAACTCGAGACTTAAAAGGAGCAAATTCCTAAGTATCGATATTCAATAATTTGATTTACTTAATTTATGGATAATTTACGAGGAAAATGAAATATATTGGAGAATCCTAGAGAAAGTCAACAGTACTTCTTCTTTTTTACACTTACCAAAAAGAAAAAATCAACAACTTTTTATGTGTGTGATATAGTCAATTTCTGGACCATTAATTTCTCTTGGATATTTTCGGAAAAAGTTTTCTTTTACTCTATCATCCATCATCTCACCTCGTTAATGAATGACACAATTCCAGGAGGAAGAGTATCAGCCACAACATTCACCCTCGAAAACCGTTGCAGCGACACAATTTGGCCTGGCACATTAACAGGAAACAACGGTGCCGCTCTCGGCGGTGGCGGCTTCGCTCTAGCCCCGGGTGCATCAACTGGATTCTCGGCCCCACCAGGATGGTCGGGTCGGTTTTGGGGTCGAACTGGCTGCAGCTTCGACGGAGCAGGCAATGGAAAATGCAACACCGGTGACTGTGGCAAGCTTATGTGCGCCGGCGCCGGCGGCGTCCCACCCGTCACCCTTGCAGAATTCACCATCGGCAGCGATAGTAACAGCATGGATTTCTATGACGTGAGCCTCGTGGACGGGTAAGCATGGTTATAATAAGGGCTTGTTCGGTTGGGTTTTTCTAAAACCCCAATCCCTAATTAATTTCATTGGGGCCCTCTGGCCCATCACTCAAATTCTCTCTCCTTCCTATTTTGGGAGATGCTACCATAGTGCATAATTTGTACACAAATGGATCGATGAGATCCACTTTGGAGTCTCATACAAATGATCAAAACCGTTCATCAATTTTAAAATAATTTTTTGAGTTGCCTTGAAAAAGTTAGCTGAAACAGATTTTTATAAGTACTTGATCCGATTAGTTAACTTTTATTTAAAATTTCTTTAGAATTTAGGGTTCTAAATTTTGAATGAAAATTGAAAGATTGGATCAAATATTTAAACTTTTTATATTGAGCTGATTTTCTCGTAGGCCAATTGAAAATTTATTTTAAAATCGATGAACGGTTTAGATTATTTGTATGAGACTCCAAAGTGGACACCACCGAACCATTTATGCACAAATTATGCACTATGGTAGCATCTCCCAAAATGGGAAGGAGAGAGAATTTGAGTGATGGGCCAGAGGGCCCACTGAAATTAATTAGGGACTGGGATTTTAGAAAACCTAACCGAACAAGGTGTAATATACTTCCTCCATCCGTATTTTTTAGTCCATGTTTAGGTTTTCAACTTATTTTAGTGAACATCATGATTGCGCTTTGTGCAATTCTTGTCTTTTCAATTTTACCCATCAATCAGAATTGATATGTTAATTAAATATTTGAAGACAAGGGTAAAAAGGTAAAATTGACACAATTTACTTATTGACTTTCAAACATGGATGAATTTAAGGGACGGAGAAAAGTATGTTTGTAGACCAATAAATACGGATGGAGGGAGTATGAATGTAAGGATGTCTTTTTAACAATCATTCATTATGTTGATTGTGAAGTAACTAGTATCCAACTCTCCAACAGGTACAATGTGGGCATGGGAATACGAACCACCGGCGGCACTGGCGACTGCAAGTATGCCGGCTGCGCCTCTGACTTGAACAAAAGCTGCCCTACGGCGCTGCAGGTGACCAACGCCGGATCTATAGTGGCGTGCAAGAGCGCGTGCGCTGCTTTTAACACGCCAGAGTATTGTTGCACAGGCGATCACAACACGCCACAAACGTGTTCGCCCACGGAGTACTCACAGATATTCAAGGCGGCTTGCCCTCAGGCATATAGTTATGCTTACGACGATCAATCGAGTACTTTTACTTGCACCGGGGCGGATTATACGATCACGTTTTGTCCAACCGGAGCATAGACAACATTAATGGTCATGACAGTGCTTTTGTCTTAATGTTATCAGGTGATTTTCTATGTGGGGGGTTTGGGGAATAATTTTGTGACTTCACTGTTCTGTGATCACTTATGTACTATGGTGTATTTGAAATAAAAGACCCCCATTTAAATAAAACTCAACTGTCTTCGGCCATTCAAGCACAAAATCAATGTACTTTTGAAACTGTGTGAAATGTTGCTAAATAAATGTGACATATTGTTATTATCTGTGTAAGCTTGTGTGTCTTTCTTTTTTGGTACTTCGAAAATGCATTAAACAAAGCTAGGAAAACAAACTAGTCATGCCACTGAGAATGGCCATAGAGTTACAGACGTTCAGCATAAAGAAACAAAAGCAAGTTTGGGTAGCAGAGCACCTCATGAGCAAAGAGACTAGTCTAGAATTTGCCTAAGATTTAGGCTATCCCTAATGAGAAACTCTCTCAAAGATAGAGGGTAGTTCTCAAGAACTCTGAAATCTTCATCATGTTCCGCACCAATCCTAGCTAAGTGATCGGCACACTCATTGGCACCTCTGTAAACATGGGCAAGAATAGAGTTGGTTCCAGCAAGAATAGTTCTCGTATCTTTAATGACCGTACTCAATGGGTTGTTCGCATTTGCTCCTTCATTGATGAGGTTGACAGCCACCAACGCGTCCGATTCAATCTGCACTCTTTCGTTGATATTCTTACGGATGTAAAATAAATACCCACTAAAAATATTGATCTAGTCGACACCCCATTTGGAAGCAAACCTTATCCCTATCAAAGCAACAATCAAAGGGATAAAAGGGAAAAGAAACAGGAAAAACATTAATGATATTCTGGGATACAATAGAGTTATCATAGCTGAATCAAAGGGAAAGAGAAACAACAAGAAGTGTGTGGTGTTAAGGTCTGCGGTGGCATCTGCTCCTCTATCTGCATCTATTTCTTCAGGGGACATAAATAGCAGAAACAAAATTTTGTTAGATGAAGCCCAAGCCATTTGGGCAGTAGACAAGCTTTTTGGTCTTAGTTATGATGGTGATGAGGAGGAGGTCATAAGCAAGATTGCTGAGATGGAAGCCCTTAATAAAACAATGGCTGATAATATTATCCAATCTTCTCCCTGTCCGGTTCGTTAGCTCGGGTTTGGCCTGTTCCAAGAGGTTGTTTTCAGATGCTTCGTGGTCTTTACTCTGTTTGCTTTTGGATAGTGAGGGTTTTGGCTTTTGGTTAGTGTGTTTTGGTCTTCTCTTTGGCTGTCCGATGTTTTTTTTTTTTTGGGTTTTAGGTTTTCATTTTGGTTGTCTTCTTGTCAGCCTTCCATCCTTTTGGGTCTCGAGAGGCTTTTTTGCTTTTCTCTTGCCCCATTTAATCTTGTATCTTCAATTTTTGATTAATAAAATCTTTTTTGCCGTGCAAAAAAAAAATAAATTATTGATCTACATGTATTAATCTATATATCCGAGGTCCTGCCTGTGACTTAGCATGGGAGAAGGAGAGCCGAACTTTATAGTTTCGTGTTTAGAGCACTCATAATTCATTTAGTATATATATATATAGGAACAAAACACTTCTAAAATAATGTCAAAATTTCGCACGATTTAGTTTACATAGATTTTTGGGTACTGAAACATAAATTTTTTTTGAACGGCAAACAACTTTATTAATCGTTGAAGAATTACAAAGATTAACAAGAAATGAGTGGGGAGAAACAACCCGACTAGATGAGCTAGACGAAACCCCACAACAGACCCCAGGTATAAGAAAAGCAAGGTTAGCAAGAAGCCAACCGAACAAAAACAAAAAATCAGCTGGTCAAACCAAACAGATCAACCCAGAAGAACAAGAAAACTAAGAAAAATTACATCAATGCATATATTGGATTGCATCACTTTTGATCCAATGTTCTTCAAATATTTCGAATACTATTCAAATCTAAATTCTATGCGAGTCCTTGAACAGGTATAGGGTGCAAAAATGTGTGCGCTGTTATATTTAAATCAAGATAAAATAATTAATTGCTAAATTATTAGAACAGATTAAATAAAGATAAAATAAATTTCACATTCGTGAATGGTACAACATAGGATAAAGTAATGTAAAAATTGCAGAAAGTGCGAGCGCATTGAAAATACAGCAACTTGTCTTCCATAAAGTGTGAATACGTTTTTAAAAAAAAATGAGATTTGGCCCTTTGTCATTACATAAAAGCACGTACATGATGTAATAGAAATTTAATTCGGCGTGTGGTGATCACATAAAAAATAGTTTGAAATGACATATAAAAATTGGAAAAAAGTTTTCTCAACGTTTGCAACGATAGATTAGAGAATACCTGCAGTTGGATAAGAAAAATAATACTGGAGTATTAAAATGGGTGTAAAACTAAATAAAAAAAAATACTAGATATATAGAATCTTGATAGAGTTGGAATAACATATTGAATTCGTGATTGTTATAAAATACCTCAAACCAGGCATGTACAACTACAATCACCAGTACTTCAACACTTTCTCTCAGGATATATGGCTTTACCTTGAACCCAGCGAAGTCAAGCAACCTCGTTAGGTTTGGAAAATGCACTGAAAAAAAAAAAATTATATAAAGTGATATTTTTTCAGTATTGTCAACCCTGGTTCAATGAGCGGCGTTAAAATAAATGAAACTCCAGTTAAATTTAGACAACTTAACAATATAAAGTTTTCATCCTGCCCACTTTTCGCCTACTTTTCGAAGTTATGATTTCATCCTCTTTTAATGTGGTTTATCTTTCTTACCCTTTCATTGTCATGTGGAGTACATAGATATTTATGTATAAATATATAAACTCGCTATTTAATAAGTAATTATGGATATTTTGAAATAGTGGGGGAATCCAAAATGTAACCTAAATTAGTGGTAGCTAATTAATATTTTCTAAATTAGTAGAGAATAATACTGTTTCAAAACTAATTACTGACAGCTTAGGAATCATGTTAAATTTATCAAACCATCTTATTATGGTTAAAAGTAAGGTCATACCTGTTGGAGGACTCGCGTAGAATTTAGTGAAGGAATAGAATATTAGTAAAGGGATAGAATATTACTCCAATTACCTACCGAGCGAAAAGATTAGGAAATCAATATAGTCTATGCACAAGCCGTGTATGCTTAGTATATTGAAATTATAGGAATTACTTATCATATGTGTAGAAGTTTAGGGAACTAATCTTGAAAGTGAAGGAATATGGTGGTGGAATGAAGCATTAGCTTAAGATATTAATTGACTACTGGAAAAAAAGTTTATTCAATATATATGAATCTAAAAAGTAAATATAAAATAAACTTCTTATACATATAACATGCGGGCGCGATTCGGATCGATTTGGAACCATAACCACTAATGTAAATCCACAAACCAAGAATATTGATTCAACTTTTATACTTGAGTTGGACTTTTTGGTGGATTTTTCAAGGATATTGAAAAGCTTATGTATTCAAGACAGCTACGGTAGATCATTGGATTTGTTGAACGTGTATTCGACAAGTAAGTCTTAGGGCGACTGTGAGGATTCAAATCGTAGAATAAGATTATTTGTAACTACACAACGAGTATAATGCATTGATCCCTTCCTGTGATTTTTTTCCATTTAAAGGTTTTCAACGTCTATCTTGGCGTTTTCGTTCTCTATTTGGTTTCTTTTTATTTGTAAGTTTGGTTTATATATTAATTGATGAATTTTTCGATTGAGAGTTCATACCCTCATTTGCAATTACATACCCAACTGTCTCTCAATGTACTTTCGTAACTGTTTGAAATGCTGCAAAATAAGTTACATATTGTCACTGTCTGTAAGCTTGTGATAAGAAAACGGTTTTGATAAGTTTAAATTTAATACGCTTATCTTGTACTTATACTACATTCATAATTCATTTATGTAGCTTTCTTCTAGAATAATATCGCAAATTCGCACAATCGTTACATAGAGTTTTGGTACACTGAAACATAAATTAATAGGCATATTCTTTGTGTGATGTAATCAAATTATGAACCGTGCGATCACGGACAGAGCCAAGATTTTACTTTTGTAATGGCGAAAAATATCTATACTTAAAAATTTAGTGGTCGTGAATCTATATAATTCATGGATAAATTTATATTTTCTATGTAATAATTGTATTTCTTGAAAACCTAGTGGTGGCGGCCGCTACCACTTGTTCCCCTTTGGTTTCATCCATGCGTGCGATGTTGACCTTATTATCCTATTAAATATTTAAAATAGATGTCATTGATACACATATAGGATTGCATCTGCCTTTTTTTTAGCCAATGGATAGAATGTCATTTCATAATAAGTGCTATTACAAATTACAGAATATAAAGATAACAGAATAAAAATAATCATACAGATGAGAAGAACATAGACAACCAAAACAAATGAAGGATACATGTTCAAAGAGAGAGTGCTTCGGCCGTCAGATATCCGTGATCAATGTATGATGTTGACCTGCTGCTGTCGTGGTAGTTCCACGTGAATGACGACTCTTCCAACACACAGTTAAACAGATAAACAACCGAAGAAGTTTAAGGAGACATCAGCGCTTAACTGTTGAGAAACTGCATGCTTGATGTATATACCAAACAAGATCTTACCGATACAAACCAAGTGACTAATGCACCTATAGCCGAGAGCTCCGCGGCACGGTTAGGCGTCGTGCAACTAGATGGCCAAAGCCAACTACAGAGCTCTAAAATCGGTAGAGAAGCTGCCGAAAAGAATCGCAGCCGTGGTTATTGGAATGAAATGTCCGAGGAGAATACCCTATTCATCTATGAGGTGTATCCTTCAGCTTATTAGCAACTAACAACATCTAAATTAATACTCCCTTCCCAAAACACCACCACCCACTGAGCCAGATCAATCTACCACTTCCCAAGTAGCAAATGCACGGAGCCAACCCGGACGTCCCTACCGTCAACAAGTCAAACCAAACAGAACACCAAACTACTCCGCGATAACTGACATTTCAACAAGTACACCTCAACAGATTAATGTGAAATCCAAAGATTTCGTGGACCACGTTACTCAGAAAACCCAGCAGGATTGCATCTGCTTAGATCTTGTTTTCTTCAAATAAATTTTTTTTGTTTCTTCAAATAGGAGTATTATTTTGTTTGTTTACAGTATTCCCACATAATTAAACGCGAGTACTTGAACAGGTATAGGGTACAAAAATGTGTGCCCCGTGTTAACTGTAAGCTTCATTGAACATGTAAAATGATAAATTACTAAAGCATTAATTAAAAGTGATAGGGATCTTTTGATAAATATAAATAAGTTCCGAAAATGGAATATATTAGAATCAATGTCTGGTAAGTAATCACGTATAAAAGTGTGAATACGATACACAAGAAATGAGATTCGGCGTTTTGTCATCACATACAAGTATGAATATGATGTATAATAAAAAAAGATTAGATTTGGCAAATGGCGATCACATAAAACTGTGAATGGTATAAATTTTTTTATCAATGTTGGCTAAACAACTTGGTATTTGTAGACGATAAATTATGTTTCTGAAAATCTTAAAGCGGCTATATATCTAGCTTGATAAGCATTCTAGAACATGTATTTTTTTCGGCAAAAGAAATTTCATGATAAAAAAAAATAACAAATGAAATGTTATAATAGGAAAATAAAAACATTGATCTTCGAAAAGTCTACAGAACCCTTGTACTGCTGCAACTCGCAAATCTAAACATATTCCAATACGTCTCGGTTTTTAAAAAAAGTTTATAAAACAGGTATACAATTGTTGCTGTTGGATAAGAAAAATAATATTCCGTCTTTGAATGGGTATAAAACTAATAAAAAATACTTAGAATAACATTTTTTATTTTAATTGTTATAAATACCTCTCAACCCATGGAACAACTGCAATCACCACTTCAACTCTCTCGTAAGGACAATGGCGATTAGGCACAGAGTCTCTCTCCTCCTTGTTTCGCTTGCCATTTTGTTCTTAGGTGAAAAAAAATACCGAAATGTTTACGCACATAATTTTAAAACACAATTTCAAACACAACTGTGTGGGCGAAGAACTGTTCAATACATGTGGGACCCAAGTGCATTGGACGGTTCCGGACACAATCATGTCCGAAGTCATGTTTTGAAGTTGTGTGCGTAGTATTTCTCCATAAATAATTTTTTTCCTTACGAATTTTTTTTTTGATTGAAATGGCATGTGGTCTATCATGTGTTCCTACAAACGAATTTCTTTTTTACTCCCTCCGTCCCGTAAAGTTGGGGCCTTAGGAAACTACGTGCAGTTTTCAAACTAAAAAATAATAATGTGTTTATCAAAATAATTTTTGAATTATTTTTGCACCGTATAAAAGTTTTCAATGAGATTTATCAAACAAGATCCATATTGGCTTAAAAATTATTTTCGTAAGTACATTATTTTTTAGTTTAAAAATTGCAAGTAGTTTCATACCCTGGGACGGAGGAAGTTGTGATCTTTTAGTAGGTTTTAACATTAGAAAACAACATTAATTTGAGGTATCTCCACTTGTTAAACACGATAATGCATATACAGGATCCAGAGTATCGGCCACAGAATTTACTCTCCAGAACCTTTGCAGCTACAAAGTTTGGGCCGGCACATTATGCGGCAACGGTGTCGCCGTCCTTGGCGGTGGCGGCTTTGCACTTGCCCCCGGCGCATCAACCCAATTCTCGGCTCCACCCGGTTGGTCGGGCCGGTTTTGGGCCCGAACTGGTTGCAACTTTGACGGATCAGGTAATGGAATATGCGTCACTGGCGAGTGTGGTGGCACGCTACAGTGCACTGGATGCGGCGTGCCGCCAGCCACCCTCGCAGAATTTACCATCGGCAATGGTAGTAACACCCAGGATTTCTACGACGTGAGCCTCGTAGACGGGTATGGTTATAAATTTAAAGTAGTCATATATATATATATATATATATAACATTTTAGTAGTTTATGGTCTCGAGTTCAGTTGATATTGAAGTTGTTTTGATATTCCTAGCATTAATTTAACTTATTAACATGCTCTGTTCAGAGTCGGCCCTGGCTCAGAGCCGGCCTTGGCCTTTGTTGTCTCATGGGTCAGCAGGCCTGACAACCACATTTGGAACTATCTATATTGGCAATCAATGGTCTTGTTTAAAATAAAACTCTCACAAGAATTTTATTTTAAATTTGAACCATCCAAAGCAATTATGGACTGTCTGGATTGGGGTTGACAGGACCTACCGACCCATTAGAACAACAGAGCCTCGCCTTCCATCTCATCGTAAAAAGGAACTATATAGGCTCTCTATCTCTCTCTAAGTATTGTTTTTATACCAAAGGATACATGTGAAAAAATTGCCATTCTTGTCATTACCAATTTTGATTTATGAGTTGTATATTAAAGCTAGGGTTTGGGGAGATCCCACAAGACATTATGAAATCTGGATGACACCCTTTACAAATCCAAATAGGACTGTGCTGATTAATAAAATGAAAGAGTATAAACGAATTTATTTGGTCCTCATCGAACTTTACTTTTTGAACATTTCTACTAATTTCCTTCCCAGCGAAACAAAATTAAATTCATGATTGTTTTGGCTTCGCTTATAAATAAACAAATAAATAATATCATATTCAATTTCTCTCATACTTGTAGAAAAAGGGGGTTAGAAAGTCACGTAGATCTCTTGCAAAAAATAAAACAAAATTTACCCATTCTTCGATCAAACACCCCCTCGCACCCCGGATCCGCCCCTGGGTGCACTACATTATCGCCCCTAACTACTTGAATTTTTTTTTTGGGGGGTAAGTAACTACTTGAATTATTATCAATTCTAGCTATATGTTGATTAACTAGTGTCCGATTCCCCAACAGGTACAACGTCGGCATCGGAATACAAACCTCCGGTGGCACCGGCAATTGCCAATATGCTGGCTGCATAGCTGACTTAAACCAAAACTGTCCGCCGGAGCTACAGGTGATCAACAACGGTTCTGTAGTCGCATGCAAGAGCGCGTGCGCAGCTTTTGGTACGCCGGAATATTGTTGCACCGGTGCTTGTAACACACCAGCGACATGTCCACCGACATACTACTCGGAGATGTTCAAGAAGGCTTGCCCGGACGCGTATAGCTATGCTTACGACGATGCATCGAGTCTTTTTACTTGTACTGGGGCAGATTATTTGATCACGTTTTGTCCATCAGAGGTGTAAACAATGATCTTGATATTAATATTATCTGTATTGCTACATCATGAAAGTAATTGCACAATAAATAAATGGGTGTTATTTTTATTTGTCTCTATCTTATTATTTGGTGATTTTTTTATGGGTTTGGGAGACTTATTTGGTCGCTTCACCATTCTATGGCTTATTTACGACGGTTTATTAAAAATAAAAGAACTCACAAAACAAAGATTGCAATTACGAAAATATCAATCAACATGTGGAGATTTTGCAACAGTTATTTGTAGAGTGTTTAGGAAATGTGTGTGCAAGAAATTTTGCAACAGTTGGAAGCTAGTAATCATTAATACTATAGATTAGGATGAGGTTTCTTACTCAAAATTCAAAAGAATCTCCAGAGCTGATTATCAAATATTATCTCTATTGTGTGGTTTTGATAATGCATTTTGAAACAATAAATTTTCCAAATTTCTTCCTGTTGGAACTTGTGGCTTATATGGAGAGGTATCGGGAAGTTCTAATGAAAGACCAGTGCGAAGCGGAGCGAAGTATCTGACCCATCGCTGATTCAACTGTTGGGCTGGGTCGTAGGCCCGAAGGTTTGGGGGTGCAGGGGCGAACCCCCCGCAGTACGGTACGGTGAATTTTAGGGTTGGTATAGAGTAGACGTTATAAATACTCTCTATTGTAAAAACCCTAGTCGACTGATCATAATAACAGACTCACTCTCGTTCCCATGGACGTACCCGGATTTTGGGGAACCACGTAAAATCTTGTTGTCTTCTTTCTTTACTGTTTTCGTATTCCATATTATGTGCGTGATTGTTTTAGCGCTAACACTTCCAAATATACAAAATGTGAAAATTCAAAATGCGGAATGTGAAAATCTTACTTCCAAACGGGCTCTACATGCTACATTTTCAGTCTTATGCACAATCTACAACTTCTGTAACACTTGTGAAGCCTTATTCAACTTCTGTCGTAAAGGAATTTGATAACCCACCCAAATAAATATGGACTCTGGACTACACTATTGCAATTTTATTTTTTTTTTGAACGGCACTATTGCAGTTTTTATACTGTACCTTTCTTAATCTTAATTCTGGGACTCTGGAATAATTGTAACTCGTAGTTCTTTCACTATTTTGGGAATCCCTCACTCTTTTTTTCCCATTTCGATTTTTTGTCTTAATTCTTATAAGCGTTTATGCCCAATAAATATCCTATTGTAGACTCACAATAAATGACAATCGTACAGTTAACATGTACAGCATAAATGAAAAATATTTTACGATAGAGAGAGAACTTTGAGGAGCAAATGGAAGAAAAATAACATTGACTTGAATTCCATCGAAGTGAACAATATAGGCAATTCTCTCCGTACTTGCTCTTACCCACCAACGAGCAAGGTTCAAGCACCACTGTATGACTTTGTAACCGCGACTCAGGAAACCCAGCCACACGTGTCTTCCAAATTGAGCCTCCATCTTCAACCGAACACCACCAACCCAGTGTATCCCTCAAGAATGCTAACAAAGATCCACTCGAGCTCCAGCCGGACCTAATAACCAAAACTCTCCACGGAGCTCGTATGCATAACCCGCATACACCCAATAACTAAAACCGAATTACTAATGAACCCAAATCTCCACGGTGATACCCAACATGAAGCACTTCATAACGGTATCTGAAGGAGCCTAACCAAAATAATTCGATTTAATTCATCAAAATAGTCTTTCTCAGGCGTACCTTCCTTTATACGAAACGCATAAAGGCACTGTTTCAAATACAACCTCCTCCCCGGCCTCGCAAAGCACATCATCTGCTAAACCCTAAATCAAACCGATTACCTTCGCATCGAGATCCTCAACCACACTATCCTGCATATCAGCAGGCTTCTTCGATTTCCCCAACCAAGCCTTGTGTAATCCTTGTTGCACAAACTTCGAAACGATGGCAAGTCGCCATCAAGATAATAACCGAATACAGAACCCTACGCAATGGAAAACGAAAGCCTTGGATTAAACCCGGTGCTTTGATACCAATTTGTTGTGCCTAAACTCAAAGTACGGGAATATAAACAAATCAACAAGCTAGAGAACAACACACAAGATTTACGTGGTTCCGCTCAAGCAAAAAGCAAGAAGATACGTCCAGGGAAAAAGAGCAAGATGATTCACTATAAACGGAGAGAGAGCAACGATCCTACAATACCCGTAACTCAATTTGAAGCATCCATAAGATATCTAAGGACAAATCTGTAGCGGAACGCAATAGGGATAATTAAACCCTACTATCCTAGATGGAACCCAATAGAGTATCAAACGTCTCACAAATAAAATACAAACAAATTCCAAACTCCCTATTATCTAATCCCTTGAAAGGACCAACAATGGACCCAAAAGGGACAAACGAAAAACCCTAATATTTTACCAAGAACCTTATAGGAGCTCTCTCAAAAGGATTTACTCAAGAAGTCCAAACCCTAACAGCCCCCAGGACTGTTATTCATAAGAAAGTACAGCAAATTAGGTCAAAACCGACCTCAATATGAGCAGCCCATGTCAAAGTGCATACCCATGTCTGACCGTCCAGACGAAAGTGACTCGATCCCGTCCGGACGAGATCGAATTCCAAAGAGCTTCAACGTGAACAGAAACGAAACCTGCACACTGCACCTTTCTTCCGAACGTCCAAATTCAAGGAAAAACTCCAACACAATGAAGGACCAAAGATACAGAGATATTTGATAGGCGTGTCGGATACGTGTCCAATACGCTAATGGGTACTCGCCCGACCTCCTCGACTCGTGAGAGAACGAGGACCATAACAAGATCTAGGCTATATTATTAAGTGTGAAAGTGGGTTTTGAGAGTCTTTGAACTGGTTATAGAAGTCCACGAGTACAAAGAGGATCAAATGGAAATATTTTGGATTTCCTAAACTGAGATTGCGAGCCTATTTCGGCCTACCAGACTTCGGAATTGGGGAAAAATGCACTATAGAAAAGTTGTAGATAATTAAAATAGCTGTTCAACGCAATTTGAATCAAGTCAAACGGACATCGTATGGAAAAGATATGTCCAAAATAAGAAGTGCTGGAAGCCAAAACAAGACATTGGTGGTTGCTATTTTTCTTATGGAATGTAATCCGGGGATAAAACAGAAATCTATTCGTCACTCACGGATTGAATTGGAACCGGACAGTAGAACTTTTAATCCGTACGCAGATTGCATGTTCTAAAAATTGTGACTCGCAGTTCAATTCTCAAACTCCCAAGAATCCAATTCGATCCGATCCGAACTGTGAACAGCCCTAAAGAGTAGTGATGCTTGGGTGTACAAGGAGTAATTATTGAGTAGTCCAGGAGCACCGTCACCTGGTGATCTGGATCATTTCAGAATCACATATTGATGTGGAGTTTGTACACTTAGTTGTGGACCCCACGTAATTGTGGATTGGTCCGAAGCACCACGTAGAGGTGCTCTTTGATTACTGAATAATCTCACGTGTACACGAGACCTTTATATGGAGCCCTTCCTAATTTTTCCTCTTAACTACCAGTCCTATTTCGAAATTTCACTCCGGCCGCACTTGCATGTGGTGATTCTTTGAAAAATGGATTCGATGCGTAGGAATTTCTCAAACTGATTTTCAGGTAGACAAGGTAAGTTGGAATACGTTCGGAATCTTCACGTCCTGTTTGGTAGCCCGGAAAAAGAGAGAAAAAGAAAGAAAAATAAAAGAAAAGAGAAAAGAAGGAAAGAGTGAGGAAAGTTAAGAGGAAATTGTTTAACTAAAACAGTTTAATTAATTTTCTTCTCCTTTTTCCTCTCAAACCAATCAAAGGAAGAAGAAATTTTTTTATTTTCCTTTCCTTTCTTTTCCTTGGTATTTTATTTTCCTTTCCTTTCCTTTTTTTTCCTTGGTACCAAACAGAGCCTTACACTTTGTTCGGTTTGGTCTTTAAAGCCCAGTTTCCACTTTTCCATGTGGGGCTCCAAGTGGGGTCCCCCCACATGCAACCACTACTTTCTCTCTCCTCTCCATTTTAGGAAATCATACTCTAGTGCATAGTTTGTACGAGATGGGTCTGTGGGGTCCACTTCAAAGACCCACACAAATGATCCAGAAAAAATCAGGTCAATCGGATAATTTTAGGTATTTGATCCAGTTGTCTAACTTTATTTCAAACTTCTATCAAAATTCAAGATCTTAAATTGTGAATGAACAATTAGAGGACTGATCAACCACTAATGATTTTTTGAACGATATGATTTTCTAGTAGTGAATCAAAAAATTATTTAAAAAATTAATGAACGGCACGGATCGTTTGTGTGGGTCTTCAAAAGGGGTCCCACGAACCCATCTCGCACAAAATATGCACTAGTGTACCATACCGAACAAAGCCTTAGGCTCTTTTGGAAGTTAGGGAAAGAAAGAGACAAGAAGAAAAAATAATTACAAAGAAGGAAATAGGAGGGAAAATTGAAGAAAATGGGAGGAAAGTTAAATAAGAATTTGAATATTTTCCTCCCTCTTTCTAAGAATCAAACAAAGGAAGAGAAAATTTAAAAACTCTCTTTCCTTTCCACCTTTTTCCCTAGATCCAAGGAGAGCCTTAGTTTTAGGAGATCTAATTGAGGTCCACTTTTGAACATAGTTATTTGCGTTCCGTTTGATGAAGAACACTAGATGACTGAGTTTTATAGAGCTTGAACTCGGCTCATTTAGTAAACAAGCCAAAAATAGAGCTCGAGTTTAGCTTGTTTGTAAATGAGCCGAGTCACAAGCTGCAAAGAAAAACATGAAAGAACAAGCGACGAAAACGAGAGATTTAGGCTAGGCCTAAAGATTCTTCGGTTACAACATGACCGATAGATACCGGGACCTCCTCCACCCATGCTTGAAAACCCTCTGACCTAATTGCTATGTCAGCTAGGAGATGTGCTAACAGAATTCCTTGTCCGTGAATCGTTACATTACAATCTGCCATTTGGTAGTTGAATACAAATATACTAGCATAAAACCTGTGCTATGCACGGAATTGGGGATGACAGTTTATCCTCGATTCGACCTCGTGACTAATAATATTGTAAGGGGTATTAAAAGTCAAGTATATCCCGAAAATCAAGCTAATGAAAGATAAATTCGTCTTGCAGTTCAAATTTTTTGAATCACATTATTTGTGCATTTGTTAGAACTTCGAACAAATGTTTTGCGGTCAAGTGACTAATAATATTCAATAGATTTAAATTTTGCTACAAGATCTATTCGACAAACCATATAACTTAAAACGGTTCAGATTTTTTTTAAAAAAAAAAAAGGACTAATGGATGATCAATATTTTCATCTTAGCCATGTAGTAGTAGAAGAAGAAGAAGAAAAACTTATTGACAAAATTTTACAGCAAAAAAGTCTCGATTTATCGTCTCTAAATTCTCTCTACATTTTCATTTCTAGCAACGCACGGCATTGAAAACCGCTACTCTGCAGCCGTTATCCGAACTCGAAAAATCCCCTTATTTTCTACAACAGCAGTCACAATTAGGGTAGAAAGCCCTACAGAGCTCATTGTACTTTTCCACATCAAATTTATGAGTTGCCATAAGCTTCTTTTGCTTCGCTTCGAAACGACGTCGCCTAAACGCTTCGAAAGTGGGCTCTTTGGACGCCCTAAGGAAGAACCCACAGGCCAAGGGAAACTGAAGTGATGTGAGGAAGAAGCAAATGGGCTCCATCACATCCCAACTTAGTTCCCAAAAAGTGAGCCTCATCAAGCCCAGTAATACTAAAACATAAGAGCCCTGCCAACCGTAGAGTTCCATTTGGACTTGTTGTTGGGCTTTTTGGTCTATTAAGGCCTTCTGATTCTCCAGCTGTTCCAGCTCTTTCCTTCTTGGGTCGTTTGGGAGGGTTATGGAATTGGAAATCACCTTCTCCATTATCTGTAATAACAATTATTTATTGCAATGAGATTATGGTAAAAAGGGTAATGAAATATCACAGGAAAAAATTTAAAAGCCACATAATTATGGACTAGATTTGAATTTTATTTGGATTGTAGACAAAATCAAACCGGACCAAATCGGAAGTCGATGATAAATACTTGATCATCTGAATTAATTTTTATCTCGGAAATTGCATTTCAAAAAAAGCTATGGGTACACACTCATGCACGTCAAATGCATACAAAACTAATGTGATAGATGAGGAGAAACCACTGTGGGACTCACCCAAAAAAATGGATTTCTCCTCATCGGCCACGTCATTCTTGTGTGTGCATGAATGGAGTGCAATTTTGTTCTATCTTTTTAAAAGAGTGTAAACATTAGACTTCCTACTATTGGTTGAAATGGTGTAAGTCTCACCCCTACAATACACTTTTTGCTAAGGATGACATCACTTTTTGATACAACCTACCCCTCAATACACTTTTTGATAAGAAGACATCATTTTTTGGTGGAATGACATCACTTTTTGTTAGGACTTACACTATTTCAACCAATATGATGGAGGGTAATGTTCACCCTCTTCAAAATTGCACTCACATAAATGGTGTACCCATAGCATATGTTTTTAATGACGTATCTATTAATGGAAGAGGCCATGCTTTATTTCAGTGGGGTGGGGTGGAATTAAATTTTGTTCATCTCTCTTTAAAAGGGGTGGACAAAACTCTCTCTTTTTTATTGGTTGAATTGTATAGATTCCACAAAAAATTATGTCATCATTATCAAAAAATATATTGCATAGCAAAAATGTTTCTTTGTATAACAATTTCGGTGAGGGGTTGTAAATTGTTAGAGCCGAAATAATTATACATGTAACATGGTTCATTACATAGATGAGGCTTACATTATTTCAACCAATAAAAAGGTAGGGTGGGTAACATTTTAAATCCCGAATATGGATAGACGGGATTACCATATTCGGGACCATGTTATATCTCCTCCCATCGACCTCTAACAAACGGGCCCGTCAAGGATTTCGACATGGGTATATCCGTGATATACACATCTCAGAAGGCGAATTTCGTCTTTTAAAAGTGTCAAAACTAGAAAGAAAATGAAATGGAAAGAGAACGAACAAAAATGGATTCATTTCCAATACCTGCTCCGGACGAAGGATGACGACGTCGCCACAAACGATGACGTTTCCAGACTCATCCAACATCTTCGCGAACTCCACGCCTTGATCTCGATTCGAACAAACCTCAACGCACGTCCGGACATACTCACCGTACGAAATCGAGTTCGCCGGAATCCTCCTCAACGCCGATCTCACCTTCTCCAACTGCAAACCCCTCACGAATTTCCTCACCTCCTCAATCGAAACTCCACCTCCGATCGATTCCTCAACAGACGCCGGAGGCCTCAGGCCGTCGAGCCGGATCCGGTCTCCGGTGGCGGTTAAATTGACGGATCTCTGTCTCTCCTTCAGATTTCCGGCGATCGGAATGGAGAGTATATCCGGGTGGTTAATCGAGCGGCGGTTGAGGAACTGGTGGAGGAATCCGGCGTCGGCGGAGCTTGGGCTGGTGAGGAATTCGCGGTGGAAGTTTGTTTTGTGTGCGATTGGTGTGGTCTGGAACGGTGAGTGATTAGTAGAAGAAATGGAGTCTGTGGATTTGTTGAAGAAGCGCTTCGATAGTGTTCTTCGAAGCGCCATTGTTGAGTTAGTGCAGACTGCAGAGAGAATCTAGAGAGAGATGGGGAGGAGAAGAGAGAGAGAAGGGTGAGCTCCAAGGATTGAGGTGAAGTGCAGGGGTTTATATAGTGGCAAGAAGACAGAATCCTTGTTTTCGTTTCCTTAAATAATTGCACTAAAAAAGTGTCATATAAGGAGGATATTGGATTGAGGTTTGATACTAAAACATGAAAAACTTCTTCATAAATCTCACCCGAAAATGAAATGTATGGGTGTGATTCACACAGCGAGAATGAAATATGTGGGTACGATTCATTCAGTGTATGTATACGCTAAGGAATCACACCCACACATTTTTACGAATCATAATATACATCGGGGAATCACACACACATTTCTGCAAATCGTACACTGGGCAAATCACACAGCATATTTCTGCGAAGCCACACATTTCATTTTTGGGATATTTCAGGGGAGATTTATGGGAAAGTTTTCATGTTCCATACACTTTTCCTATTGGATTTACTCCCTCCGTCCATGTTTGTTGGTACATTTTCGGCATTCGTGTCATGATCTCAATTAACTATATATTTCAATTCATAATGGGTTTCATGATTTTGAAAATTTCGTGTAATAGTACTAATTAAGAACTACTATTAAATAGTATTCATGTTGCATATTTTCAGAGATTCGTTTTGAAAGATATATATGTATAATTTTTGTAACAGGTGTGAAATAGTGAAAAGTAGACCAACAAATACGGACGGAGGGAGTAATAAAAGTAAACTTAATTCTCACTCACAAAAGAAAAGCAAAAGTGATTCAAAGTAATGTTAGAAGAAAAAAAACTGGTTCACCTCCCCTTTTTTTTTTTCCATTAATGTCCAAATCTATAACTATTAGGTACGATTCGCTCTGGTAGAACAAAATAAGATTCACACACGTGATTTTACACTCATTTTTTACAATTTACATTCCTTTTCTCTGTCTTTAATCATGTGAATTTACATTGTTACCCTTTCATAAGATTATTTTTTCGTATGTGAAGGGGGCAACATAGCAAATTCACACTAATAGTAAAAAGGAGAATATTAAAATCAATTCTTTCTTTTATTTGTGTATATGTTATTAGATAATTAGATTGTAGCTAAATTAAGACAAAATAAAGAAATAAACACGAGTTGAAATGCATCTCGTAATTATTGAAAACTAAGTAAAGCTACGTGCAAAGTTCATTCTCACCAATGATGAAGTGAAATAAAGAAAAATAAAACTCTATTATTCTTGCGTGTGTTTTATTAACAAAACGTTATTACTTACTAATTGTTGTTTTTGTCTAAATGAATGGGTAAAAGCAGGGGCAGAGCTAGGATTTTAGGTTTGTGGGGTCAAAATTAAATCTATATACAAGTTTTTTTTTTTTTTGCTCATGCAAATATATAATCAAAATTAAGAGGTTAACTGTAACGTTGATTTAGAGTGATACATGTACTTTTGCTTTATAATTGGTCTCAATAACTAATTATATTACAAAAATAATGTACGATAACCTCATACTATCAACTCTCGAAAAGAATAAAAAAAAACTTAAGAATTCTATGCATTTTAAGCAAGTTGGGACAATTTTATGAAATTTTTACAGGGTCAAAATTGTATAATTTAGCTTCAAATTATCAAAAATCCTTAAGAAAAATTAAAGTGAGAGAGGTCAAGTGACCCCTCTTGTACCAAGGTGCCTCCGCCCATGGGTAAAAGGATATTTTTAAACATAGTCTTTGGATTTTGCGTAGCCTTTTCGCGTTGCATGTTTAAAAGTTAGAAAAAAATTGCCCGAGTTATAACATAAGGAACACACTAAAATTAGACTAATCTTAAAATAGAATAATTGAAACCCGCGAAATTCAATATAGAAAATTTATGAAGGAATTACAGGTTCGTTTCTTTGAGTTACTAAATGAATCGAGCTATTTTAATCAACTCGTGTTGTATTCATAAAAAACGAGTGCTAAATCAATTTATTTATGAGAACAGTAATCTCATAAACAAAAATGAAATATTCCGAATTACCCAAAAAAAAAAAATGAAAACTTGTTAAGTTCTAAAATGTGGTTTGAAATACTCTATCCTTTGCATTGACAAACGTATATTGATAAGAATAAATTGAGCGACTCGAGCCTTATGAATAATTTTGACCGGTTAAAAACTCAATTGAGATTGACTCACTGAATGAAAATTTCTAATTTTTTTTTTAAATCTTCTTTAATTTTTAAGTAAAATTTGACGAAAATCCTTCACAATATTCAGCTATAAATAGTATTATCGTTATTTACTTTGGGAAAAAATCAAGTAATTTATGTTGACTCTGGCAGTATATTTTCGTGTTCGCTCTTCCGTTACGAGTCCGAATGCACGTGTGGCGGGTCCTTAGTTTTAGGAAAGTAGTAGAAGAGTCACGAGTATGTCCCAAGCCCCCAAGGAAAATTATTGAGTGCGTAAACCATATACTAACGCTTTTTTAGCATTGGACCAGCTTACCCAGGTGTTTGGACCAACTAACACGGGATTCAGGGGGTGTGTAGTGAGCTCACTCGGCCATCCGATTAGCGACCGACGGTCCGGATAGATTGGGGCTAAATTAAAAGTAAAAATGCATTTTTAAAATATAAGATGATCCGGACTGTTGGTTGCCGATCGGACGGCTGAGGGAGTCGCGAGCCCCCTCACTACAGGGCCCCAGGTATTGCACCTCAACTAATTCTGGGAGTACAATCTCACTGGCCACTTGCGGAGAGCCCAATTAAAGTCAGAGCAAAGCTCCGTATGAACTGGATCCAAAGGAATTGATAACACCTGAAAGGCTTCGAACCTAATACCTCATAATGGAGCAAACTCCTAGTTAACACCAGCCACCAGGCCAAGTTACATCTTGGGATGACATGGTGTCCGAGGGTCCTCCTTCACCATATAGTTTGGGATACGCACACTTGGTCTTGAACCCCACGTGATTTTCAACCAGAATACAATAGTATCCAAATTTATTTCAAAGTTTGGCAATGGAATTGAATTCGATCGGGAAATGAAAAGTCTGTACGGAAGGAAAGTATGGGATCCCTTACTTTATCCGTGGTGTATATATATACATATCCATGAATATGTGTTTGCGGATATTGAAGTATGTGAAATTAGGTCAAAGTGTTAGTAGATGATTTGTATTTATTTGATTCTTAACCAAAGGTTTATGGTTTCTTTGACAAATTAACGTAATTCAGATACTTTTATTCTCTTACCGGTCATAATAAATAGACGAAACAGATAATAATAGACGGAACACTAGTTTGTTACATTGAGAATATCAGGGACATACAGTTGGTAATTGTCATTACAAGGAGTAACGCCTCCCAACCAAGCCGAAGCTGTCTTTTTCATCATTGACATGACGTTGATATTACATTTATTTGAATTTACACAAATGAAGTGAGTGTTAAACTTGCTGAGGGTTTTGTTTAAGTTAACTGCGATCCGCTCATACGACTATAGTTGTTCAATTTACCTGATTTTTTTTGTCAATAATTCTGCAAAAGTCCTTATACAAAAGTGGACTAGACATCGATTGAATTTTACGTATTTTATAATTCATCCATAAAATCATATATATCATCCAATTTCTGTACCCAGAAATCTGTACCCGTATCGTTATCCGATACTCCACAAAATATCCTGCATTGTGAGTAAATTATTGGACTGCCCGAAACGGTTACTCAATAGAATCTAGACGCTTAAAACTGTGGCAACGCAGTAATGGGGTCAGTGACCCCATGAGACAAAAAATAATAAGACTACCCCTTATATAAGTTTTTACCCCTCTGGTTTTATGAAAAGTGACTTTGAACCCATTGACAAATGACCCTGAACCCATTGGTTGAATTGTCATTGTGTAAACGTGAGGACTGGAGAGGTAAATTCTATTCGATGTCAAATATGACTAGGGGGTGTTCCACTAAGGAGTTTATTTGATTTTTTGGTTTTTCACGGTTATTTATGTGATGTACTATAAGAGAATGACCTGCATAAAAAATCGCAATAAATTGATTTGTTTACTTTTTGAATTAGTGGAACAGAGCCCTGTATTTGTATTGAAAGAAACTTCTAAATACACCCCTTAAAACTTCTATTTAGACCCACAACATGATCTTGACATCAAAAACTTTTGCACTTTACCAAAAAAAAAAGGTGTAAGGAGAATCCCATAAGTTTTTTTTTGCAATTTGCCCCAAAAGATTTTTTTTTTTTTTTTGCAATTTACCAAAAAAAAAAATTTAATTGGTGCATTTACCAGCACCTTTAGAGGACCGACCATACACATTTTTTATTTTTTTTTTTAGAGTAGACCTCATGTATTTATACATAAATAATTTCGGCATTACATATTGCAGGTATACACGTTTTACACTTCTTGTGCTAATTTTTTATGGTGTGTTCATTCTTTTGCTAGCTAGTACAATAGTTCAAGTCTTTTTAATAATGAGGACAAAAAATGGTATTACCAATAGAACTTTTTTTTAGTCGACTCGACGCTACCAATAGAACTTTCTGGAGTCGACGCTACTTAAAAACATTCACTAAAATTACAATTTTTGCTCTTTTGCAATTTTTGCTCACTGAGCCTAACAAGCTTACTGACTAATTAGGTACTTAACTCACTTTTGACGAGCTTAACAAACTAAACGATCCTGCTCAATCCAGCTTTATACAATGAGAGCCACCTAATTTTGAGAAGCTGATATTACGAGATGATGGATGCCAATCGTTTAGTCAGTTATGCAACACCCGACTTAAGAAAAAATGGCTTTAGCCCTTAAAATTCAATGAACCAAAGCTAGCTTGTTCCACTGACTTAAGATAGTTTACTGACTTATGAGAATTTTTTACAATATTGCCCCTATGCAATGTAAAATACAACTCAACACTAATAAGCCTGAAGGGCCATTCGGACATTTTACAATATAAGTTATTCTTCCCACCCAAGTTTTATCCTTGAACAAGCTGACTTTAGAGTGTGTGTGTGTTTTTGTTGTGGAACAATATGACCTAACAAAAGTTGCTAGACACAGTTTCTACAGATCTGGAAATTTTGAAAGAGGAATGAAATTCTGAAAACCCGAAAGCTGGGTTTAGGTAGCTTCTGATGCTTTTCGAATCAAAGTTTAGAATAAAAGCTTATTTACGAGCTTTTGCTGCAGGCAGTATAATTTTTACTACAACCAAATCATAATTTTACAGCAATAGTAAATATGTATATCTGCTTCTACAAAAATCTAAAATCGAAAATGTGAAACAACAATCTGAAATTTTATATCGACAAGTATCACAAACACGCCCGATATTATAGCATCAACGAAGGAAAGACTGAGTGGATATATTGGTCCAGAGAATTCTGCACGGATTAAATTCTCCTTTTGCTTTTGTATGTCTAACTAACCAATCTCGGAGGAGAATAGTTTCATATACATTGGAAATGCCTTTAATTTCCACAGAATTCGTCACGGAACTGCCACCACCTTTTGCGTGATGCAACTTATTAAAGCTGTTTTTGTATGTTGAGTGGAGAAGAGAAAGAGGAAAAAGGGTAAATTTCACTAAGCCCTATGGTTTCTACAAATGCAGAAACACCCCACTAAGGTTTCTGAAATGACACTGTCCTCCTTTGCTTTAACCACGTTAACTAAGCTGAGCTAATGACCAAAGACCTCTCTCTCTCTCTCTCTCTCTCTCTCTCTCTCTCTCTCTCTCTCTCTCTCTCTCTCTCTCTCTCTCTCTCTCTCTCTTTCTCTCTCTCTCCCTCCTACTTTGACACTATAGCCATCCCAATTAGGAAGTCGGAACTCTTGTACCTCCAAAATCCCACCAGTGATTATCCATAGGTGGTCGTCGTGGTCCAATCGGAATATGGAATTAAGTAGTCATTCCACTTGGTAATAGGAATACTGGATTCACTATTGGTAGGAGTTTTTATGTTTGTATCTTTATTTTTTAAAAGTGCATTTGTATCTTTAATTGGGAACACATTTTTAGGCCTCAATTTTTGGCAACGCTAGTCTGTAAATTGTGATTTTACATGATTTTTCTTTTACAAAAATTTAGGTTTTAATATGTTGTTAGTCTACTTGAAATGAGATCTTGCTCTAAATCTCTATATATATGTCATTGTCCTTGGAATTCAAATGAGAAAAAAGAGGTGAAGTTGGTACGAAAAGTGGAGAGAGAGGATTCAAAAAGAAAGATGGTCGAAACGGAAAGGTGGTGCTCTGGTGTGAATCAACGCTATAGGGAGAGAGAAAAATGGATGAAAAGAGGGAGACATGTTAAGAAATATTGTCCCACATTGCTTAGGAGAGGAATGAGTGATCACTTACTATATGCTGGGACCTCTCCACTCATTGCCAATTGGTTTTGAGATGGATATAGAGTTTCCACATGGTGTCAGAGTAGGGCTCATTCCACTCCACATTAAAAATAAATAAATTCACAATCCACACCCCACGACAGACAAGCAAAAAAGGCTGCACGATGATAGGATCCAAAAAGTGGTCACACGTGACAGACCTCAAATGCGACTGCACGTGAGGGGGATGTTAAGAAATATTGTCCCACATTGCTTAGGAGAGGAATGAGTGATCACTTAATATATGTTAGGACCTCTTCACTCATTGTCAATTGGTTTTGAGATGGATATAGAGTTTCCACAAGATATAGGCGGTGCTTCTGTCATTTCAGCAACTAAGCTTTATGAAAATATTGGAACTGTTAAGTTTTTTAACGGAAAGAAGACGGAAGGGGGTACTTTTACATTGTCAGGTAAAGGAAGGGAGGATAGTGACATTTCAGAAACCTGGAGAGAGGTCACTGTTTTTTTCAGAAACCTCAGGGGAGGTCAGTGAAATTTACCAATGGCAGAATCATGTGGTTCAATTTTAACTCAAATTTGTGTAACCTAATTAACACAATCCGTAACTATCACCAAATTTTTTCGTACCTGGTCAAAATGATTTAGTGACATTTCAGGTGTGCACTGTGTACTTCCATTGGTAATTGACCACAAAATACGTGACAAATAGTCAAATACCATTAAAAAAAAATCATGGCAAATGAACCAAAAAATCCAACCATTAGAAATTGCATAACGCATGAGCCATAAAATTCCTCAATATCTATAATATACGTACCTAAACCATATAATTACCATGTATTTTTGTACCGTGCTTACACACCTATTTATATGTTGTAACTACAACAAAATAACGAAAACCAAAACATGCGTAACATCAACCAAAAAATATGGAACATATAGGCATTATGTACGTGCACTATAGCCGCCGGGGGTTGGCCTAGTTGTGACTTAAGGGTTTGTTCCCTTCTTAAGCTTTCGGGTTCAAAATCTACCGAATGCTATTAACTCTATCGGAGTCAGTCTATATAGAACTTTACTCTAGCTTTAATGAGTCACCTCACAAGTGATCAGATGTGAGATTGGGCCCATAAGACTAATATATCGAGGTGTTTGTAAATTGAGTTGACACCCGAGTTATTAAAAAATTCCATCTGGATATGGGATTGGCGAAAATCAAGAAATATATGCAAGAATATTCGAAGATAGGAAACAAGAATTTTTGTAAGAGAATCAATGTTAGTTCATTGGATAGGAATCAAATAAAGTATCCCCCAACAATTGGGGAGCTGGAAATCGCATTGAGTGTGGGAGAGATTCTCCGCCACCAGTGGATGCTTACGCTGATTCATTTTCTCACGTGAAAGTGTCCCCTCTCAATTCAACTCTTTTAATCAGGAATAGAGCCGGGTGCCAATAGACGCAGACTAAGAAAAAAAAAATTCTATTGTTATATATAGAAGAAAAAATTTTAAAATTTTTTCTATGAATTATATAGGTTCGTTCCTGCGTAATGAAATCTTTTGCTCAGTTCCTGCTTTCACCACTGGTGAAAAAAAAATTATGTGGACACGGCTAAGGTACACATCCCATTTTTTGGACGCACCGATTAGAATTCATAAATTGGACTGTAAAATTTTGAAATGTATGTGTAGTGCGGCAGAGCGATATAGTTTAGAGGTTCCATAAATTAGGTTAAATTTGATTCAACTCTAAATAGCTTTAAATGTGGACAAACTACGTCGTTTTGACTGCACAAAGCCCCTTGTAGTGTAGCGGTGCACTCACATTGAATTTGATTGAATTTATATCCGACATTCATGAACTCAATTAAGTAAATTAATTCGTGATCACCAATCTTATTAATTCGTATTTCGACCACTAGCATTCATGAGATTTTTTTGAAATGAATTTGGACGATCAGCGTTCATAACTTGGACCATATCATAGTATTAATTTGGAACTAATACGACAATAATTCATAAACGGGCGTATGGTACACTCTTTAAAGGAATTATTTGTTTTTTGAACTAGTTTTAAGGGATTTTTATTGAAGAATTTGTTCATATATGTATTGGTTCTGAACTGCATCGCGTTGGCCCGAAATTCCGAATAGTTTGGTTTTATCGTGGCATCCACCAAGTTAAGCTCAACAGAACCAAAAAAATTCGGTTCGCTTCGGCTGTAATTCCAAACAACCGAGACTGAACTGAAAACATAGTATTATTTTTCCGTTACAAGACCGAAACTGGCCAATCGAAAACCGAAACGGTTTGTACTTGTGCATCATACAACTACCTAATTTTTTTTTTATCAATTTTAATATGTAAATTATAAGAGGTTAATTATGCAGTTATGCATTATAACTGTGAACTGATTAATTTATCTCTGTGTAAGTCTAGGTCTTTATTTACAAATTTTTTCTCCACTAGTAATATGATTGATGCACTGTTCAATATAAAACTGGATTAAGTGGAGAATTGACAGTGTAACTAAGCTAATTTTAATTTTGAATGATTAGCTTAATCACTCCCACTCTAGAAAAAAATTTGCACCATCTCTGCTTTTTTAACTTCTAGACGTAGAAAAAGAAGAATTAATTTACGTTAAATTTAATAACTCAAACATATCGAAGAATTAATTTACTCCCAATTTTTTTTTTCTTACGTATAGCTCATGCTAGGTTTCACATATTTTAAAATTTAAGCCCAACTTCTTAGTGGTCGCGCTTGTACCGGTCACATAAATAACAAAAATTGCGTATCGTAATCTTTAAAAAAAAAAAAAAACCCTTACTTTTGTTGGTGACAATGGATTGCAAACTTGGTCACCACTAATAGATTTTTCCAAAGTTAAGGTGTAAACCAATTGGTGGAAATCTGTCATGGCAAAAATTGACCATTTCCCCTTAGTGGACGTATTAAATAAACATTGATAATTATGATTTAAATTTAACTTTGGTAAATAGAGCACCTTTGAGTAAAACAAAATGGAGTGCCTTACCGAGCGATCATTTTATCACACTTTATGTTGGTTTTGTGACAGATGAGTCATAACTTGATATTTTGACATAAATTATTGTCTCTGCGTAATCCCGTCAACAATTTTTATTTATTTATTTATTTATTTTTAGATTTTAAAAAATGATGGGGCTATTCAGAATTGTTGGTTGATGTCACTAATGACATCAACACGGTGAGGTAATCTCATATATCTATAAAGCCTTCTGGGATAAACCAAGAAGTCTCTTTGAACGATCTCTAATAATTTTCACCCTAAGGATGTAATCTGCCTCACCCATGTCCGTCATCTCAAAAGTAGAGGACAACCA
>JAXBDA010004416.1:0-29042 GCA_036023075.1 Gaultheria prostrata | reverse complement strand
AAAAAATACCGGGAAGACCTTGATCCGAGCAGTTTTTCACAAAAACTGTACTTTTACAGTTTTGTGAAAAACTGTTAGGATCAAGCCCTTCCCGGTATTTTTTTTTGATGATTTCTCGCGGGGGCCCTTAATAACACGTTTTAAACACATTGGACGGTTCGGATCATAAAAAAAATATCGGGAACGTGGAGGTCCGGAGCCCGGACTAGAAGTGCTCCCTATATATATATATATATAAACAGATTTGCATGGAAAAAAGTATTTAGATTTTATATATATGTTAAAAAGTGTTTAGATTTTGCAATTTAAGCATGGAAAAAAAATAATACATATATATATATATATGTGTGTGTGTCCCCCGCCGTGTCCGTGTCTATTTTTTTAGAATTGTCGTGTCCATGTCCTTGTCCGTGTCCGTGTCCGTGTCCGTGTCTGTGTCCATGCTACTTAGGGTGAAGCCTATTTTTTCATTGTCTATCGTAGGAAGTTTTGGGTAACGTACTTGTATCATTTTTTTTTTTAAACTATATAATTTTGAAGATAACTAGCTGAGAACCGGTGCATCGGTGCAAATGCATGGGATTTTGACAAATGAGTTTGAAGAAAAAAACATTTGTTTAACAAATGAATCTTTTGTTAGTGTTGTATTTGCATAATGTTTGCCAAAGCATCCATTTGGGATAAGTAGGTTGCTTTCCCTTTAGCTTCTAAGACAAATTTAGGTATTTTTTTTGTAGGATTAATAGAAAGTTGGTCTGATACAAGGATGTAGTTTGTAGGAAGCAAAACTATGGTTTGTTTTACAAGCTCAATTGGGGCGGTTTTTTCTCCGATGGGGTCTGAGATGTTGCGATTTCTTGATTTCTCATGGCTACAATGCATAATGGGGAAGCAATTATGGGTGGCGCATTACTTCTCATTGCTGCCAATGAAAAGTTGCCCCCAACCTCTCATGGCTACAATGCTTAATGGGGAAGCAATTATGGGTGGGTGGCGCATTACTTTTAATTGCCACCCAACCTCAAACTTCAGAGCACTTGGTGCTGTTGAAATAATGCGGCTCCAACATATAATAATTGTTCAAAACAAGGTTGATCTTGCTCGGGAAAATGTTGTTATCCACCACCATGAAGAGATTCAGACATTTCTCCAGGTTCGGTTGTTTTTTTTTTTTTTAGGTTTTCCTCCCTTCACCTGGTTTGCTGCTTATCTCTGCTAAGTTGCCCTCTGGAAGTAGAAATTATCATCAAATATATTTGCCGCGAAGTTGATAGGTTTAGGTTTGTGATTATCTTTTATTCGTAGATCGGCGAACGTAGTTGCACACACTTTGGCAACTTCGGGTTTATGAGATTCTTGTATTCATAGTTAGGAAGCTAGACCTCTTGATTGGTAATTGGATCCTCAATGGAACGATAATCGTTCTCTTTAATGTATTGCTATGCTCTTTTTTAATCAATAACAATTTGTTACCATGCTGACCAAAGAAAAAAAAGAGTATTAAAACAAGAGACACAAAGATTAAGCAGAAATCATAGATATCACTTTGAATTAACATTGTTGAATTTCAAAACAAGTTGAGTTGGATCTTTTGGGTAGGGCAACAAAGAATTTTTGGATGGAGGATCAATTTTAAATTGATCTGAAAAGGTAGTAAAGTGAAGGCAGAAGTTTGATTGTTTTTTGCTGATGGTTTTTATGATTTTACAAAGTATTGACTTCTGGGTTTTTTTATAGAGCAGTTTGTGTTGTGTTGAGTAAGCTTTATTAATGATCACTCAGCTGTAATCTTTATTTTAGGTGGGTTCTTTTAATGTTGCCTGACAGGCTTATTAGATTTCTATGAACCTGGGGCCAGACTATGAGTTCTTTTTTGGCGTTTTTATCAGGCATTAGCCAATCCTTACTTCGAAGGGCTGGCCAAAGTGGAGAGGGAACCATCTTGCCAGCCAATTACAAAATGTTACAAAAAGTCTGGCAAAATTTGCCCGAAGAGGCTTGGTATCAATACCAAGGAAATGGGTATCGGTACCCAGAGGCTCTGGATTTTTCTCTGCTTGCTGGGTATCTCTACCCCTTCAACAAAGTTTAATTCCCTCAATCAGCATCGATATCTTTGTCATGCAAAATTCAATAATGAATGTTGCGGGTTCCACAAAATTTGACTAAATATATGATAACTAAATGCAGTGGATATCACTATTGGCATGCCATTAAATTTTTTCAATGCCGGTCTTACAAGGCCTAGCACATTGAATGACAGAAAGGCATAGTGATCTTTTCATCTCTGTGAGGGAGAAACCACCAACTCCCTCCCTTACACATAGTAGTGCACATTGTAGGGAGAAACAACCAACTCCCTCCCTTACGCATAGTAGTGCACATAGTAGTGGGTACTTTGAAACGTGTATGTTGTGTTGTGGTGATGATGATGACAAAGACGATGACAACTTGTTATCCAGCACCTGGGTGCGAGTCGAACCTTAGATATGGGAGATAAAGAACCCGGATCGCTGAATAATTTTTCAAGTCGAAGAGGCTGTGATGATATGCCTCTTCAATACATGTATTGAGGAATTGGGACCCAATTTAATGGCGGGGCAACCCTGGGTGCCTGTTGGATAGAGATTGGTCCTCTCTCAATGGGGCCACTGCTGTTTGCAGCCATGGTGGGAACGTCCTTTTCTGCTCTTATCGAATGTGTGTGTTTTTTGTTTCCATTTCAGCGATCAGATATAACTGGAGGGGTATATCAAACTACGCGCTAGGTTTTCCAAAATGACGTTGACCCTGTTTCATTGGAACCTCGCGTCTCGAACACAAGAGGTTCTTTTAAACGACGTTGCAATCATTAAAAGCTCGCATCTTGGACATGCGAGGTACTCTAAAACAATGTCGACTAACAATCATTAAAAGCTCACATTTTGGACACACAAGGTGACATGGTTTTGCTTGTTTCCTGCTGCTTTTTTCTCTCCATCATCACTCACAACTTTCCCTATCAACACCGCAACCCATCTCTATAGAGGCTGTGATGATAATTTTACTAGGTTCTAATCAGTCATTGAGGTTCAACCCTTTTTTGGCTGTGGTTGCAACCATGGCAGAGTCACTTTTATGGCCTGATGAAAAGGAGACCACATGTTTGGGGTAGATGAAAATGTGTCATTTTGTCAAACCTCAGTTTTCCCTAAATACTATAAATGAAAGTAGTTTAATTCCACTTGAAATACCCTTAACTTTCTACATAACCGTAAGTGTAAATATGTTAGTTTAAGCCAAACACAACACCCTCCACGTTCAATAACCGTTCCACTTTGGAATTGAATTTGCTAGAATTTATTTTCCCTGCATCCCTTGTTTATCCAAATATAATGATATACTCCTAGATTTTTTTATATAGGTAATGTTGGTTTCCACTTTGATTGTATTTTGGTCTATTCTTGAGCTAAATTTTCCACGAATTCATCTTAATTCAGTTGCTTAATATGTGTCAGATTACCTCCAAGTTAAGTTCAGGAGAACTAATTTCTTATTTCCCTCTTTTTCATGACAGGAATTATCTTGTTTCCAACTACTCATTCCATCCTGCAACCACTGAATCAAATGAGGTTGGGTGTTGGCTGGGTGCAACCACTGAAACAAATTGATTTTTTTGGCAGAATCCATAGCATGAATGCTAATAATCCCTTTACAAACTATATGTCTCTTCGTAGACCTCCACTCCCGCGTTGCCTCTTCAAGAAGACACAATCGTCTTGTTCGCAAATCCTCATTTACGAAGAAGGTTCAAGAACACAGCAGCCGGACAAAGAAAAAGGTGATAACAGATTCTCCGAACTTGTAAGAAAGCATGGTCGAGAAGAAATTGTAAGGAGTAGTGGTTGCAATTGCTATTTGTAACTTGATTTACAGTTTTCTCTCTTTAGTGACATATAAAACGGTGAACATATCCCGATGGTTTTTTTCTGAATGCTAGTAATCCCTTCACGAACTAAATGTCTCTTCATAGACCTCCACTCCCCCGCTGCCTCTTCAAGAAGATATGATCGTCTTGTACATGAGAAACACCCGACAAATCTTCCGCCATGTAAATGTCCCCCTCCACGAAGGTGGTGCCCTAGTGCTAATGGGCTCTAATGGCCAAGGGAAAACCACTTCCTTGCACTTCTTTGCTGGATTCATCAAGTGTTATGCCTCCAGTTCTTCATCATTTCCTGGCTAAAACCTCAGCTAGTCAAGGTTGAACGAAAAAACTAGGAACCTTTATGATGAAGATTATTCAATTTCTTGAGCAATTAACGGAGAATTGTCTTGCCTGTGTGTGATTCCTTTAGAACAGTCCCACATGCCATACAAATACCCATCCACAATCCTGACAGTCAATACCTGACCAGGCTGCTTCACAGCGACTGAAACTGCAACTACGTCTTCCTTCTTGACATGAGCACTACAAGCCAATACAAACATATACATACGGATGCAATACAAAAAGAAAAGCCAGATAATAGAAAGTCATAACTGTTTGTCAGAGCGGCAAGGCGGATGCAGAAATCAAATCCCAACGAAAGGATCGACAAGCATTAGACTACTATATCAAATTTCTACATTGCCTTGAGAGAAAAAATTTAAGTTGCACATTCCTCGACTACAAGAAATATATTGAAGAAAAAACAAGACAAACATTAAAATAGTTAAAAACTTTTTGATCAAATGTGAAACTTAAGGCCTTTCTCATCCATGCTGAGTGAGAACATCACACATTATCACACCAAATGGGTACCACGATGGAAAGATTGAAAACCAGAAATATTAAGAATTGCATCCAAAGAAAAAGGAAATGATACAATGTTCATGATACCAATAGAACAGTTAGAAGTAATAGACTTTACAAACATATTTCAAGTAGCAGATGCAGTTGAGGTGCAAGCACACATGCTGACTGCTGTATAAGGTACAGAGAGTTACAGCTCAAGTTTCAACATGTTGAGACACATGGTGGACTTTGTCCAGCTTCGGAGATGTAAAACCCCATTTATGAACAAGGTCCAAGAGCTCAGCAGCCACTGGAAGAAAAGGGTAATCTATTATGCGATTAGTAAGACCAATTTGAATAATGGATATTTTTTCTTTTTTTGCAATTTGATATTATTCCTCAACCCAAACTTGATAATTTGAATAGAAAATGATATGCTTGAAATGGTAAGGATGTGACTTCTACGGTTTCCGAAGACATGGTGGACCTGTAGGACTGGTGATCGGCTTATGTAAGCATCTAAATCATAAGAAATAAGTCCTTACTTTAAAAATAAAAAATAAAAAACCAATTCAGTCCTTATTTCCAAAAGTGTATGAGAAAACAGATTCATGCATTCCAACAAACATAATCACACAAAGCTGCTTTGAATGATCACCATGGTCTTCCAAGGGGTTAAAAAGATGCTTTGAATTGAGCTTAAAATCATGCAATCACTTGCTCATATCAAAAGATGTGCAAGTCCAAGGAGGGGTCATGCATAGTCTTTCATTTTATTCCAAGTCCAAGGGATTCTTGACTACCCTATAAGGCTATAACTATCATCTTGGGAATGATATGGCTCACACATTCTGCGTTAGGAAGCAAAAAGTGCAAGAAAAACTTGAAGATTACCCTAGATTTACGTGTGCGAGTATACATTAGAAATCTGATTGTCCACACAAGGCCGAGATCCAATGTGCAGTTCTGATGTCTTTTCTGTGTAGTGTAAACAGTTCTTTTTGTGCCAAGTTAGAACTAGGAAATGAAATCTCAAATGGGACACAGTGAAGACTGAGGGTGATTACCATAGATATAAGTGTGCGAGTATACATTAGAAATCTAATTGTCCACACAAAGCCGAGGTCCAATGCGCAGTTCTGATATATTTTCTGTGTAATGTAAACAGTTTTTTTCGTGCCAAGTTAGAACTAGAAAATGAAATCTAAAATGGGACACAGAGAGGACTGAGGAGTGTTGATTCACGTACTTTTTCTAACAATAAAATTAATTCTAACTGAGTTACATTCCCCCGCTACCTTTACTACCATACTCACTAACAGAAGAGAAAAACTACAACAAAAGACAAAGCAGTTCAGCAAAAAAAGAAAGAATGGTAAGCAACACTTCCATTACAAAAAAGGAGAAGATGCCGGAAGAGACACTAGTAATTATGACTATCACGATTAGATAAGTACCAACAACTTGTGCTTTGACAATGCTTGGCAGATTTTGCAAGAATATGCCCCCCTCAAGAACATCTGAAATCCACAAGTCTCAGGACATAGAATATTAAAAAACGATTGGTACTTTATGAACAGCAACTATGAAAAACCATTCAATGAACGATACTAAAATACCAAAGACAGAGACACAGATGGAAGAACCAGGACGTAGCATGCATTAGTGCTGCTTCTTCAATATGTTTCCTCGCTGAGGTTTACATCTAATTAGTACCCCTTTCTTCTCTTTTATGCATGAAATAAAACTATTTTTCCGTCTGTCATTTATCCTTTATCTTCAAACAAGGAGAGAAAATAACACATGTTTTACTCTTCTTTTTCCCATGAATCATCCATTCCATTCTCTTTTTCTTTTCCTAGTAAATGTATTATCATACAAAAGCCCTAACCAAAATACATCAAGAGTTCAAGGAGAGAACCCCCCGCCAACGAACAAGAAATTTTACTTGTAAATAGAGTGAACAGAAAAACAGAAAAGAAAACCAGAAAACAGCTGCAACAAGACAGCAAAGAAGCATCACTCAGGGGAAGCATCAAGAACACTATGGGGTACATTTCATAGATCACAGATCTCCCTGTTTCAAGAGCTTGATTTTACTTTCCTCCCAGCTGGCATAGAATCCTTTAGAGCATTGATAATCTTAGCTAAAGGAAGAAACATCCATGGATTTCCTTTGAAAAATCCTCAAATTCCTTTCTCCCCAAATGTTATAAACAGCTGCAGACAAGGAAAGCTTCATAAATCATAATTGGTTTCCCAAGACCCTAACCATTTAAGTGTCGCACTCACCAAACTTTTTCACAAACCAGTTTATGGCATCTATGTCAATCAGATTTCTCCTTAAAATAATTCTCCAGAAAGCCCTAGAGAATGTACACACAAAGAACAAATGATAAAGATTTTCAATGCCTCCATCCTTAGAAAGAATGCATGCAGCATCACTGATGATGGCCCCAATCAATTAGCCTATCCAATTTATTATGCTTGTTCTGCATAGCAAGCCAAAGTATAAAAAAGCCCATCTCGGGACATTCTTATAAATACCAGACCACCTTTTAGCATTCCCTAACTGGATAAGAGACTAATAGAATTCGCTGAGTAATCACCACGTACGGTAGGGAATCAAACCACTGGATCCTTACTAAGAAACAACAGGGAAGAAATCTGCAAGAGTATGCAAAGAGATCTCTTGTATAGACCTATTCCTTATCCTAGGCGATTTCCACATCTCTATTTTTCTTTTCTTTTATCGCAAACTTAACGCTTTGTTTTTGTTTTCCTTTTCTCACCAAATTTTCCACTTGGACAGTAATTTGTTTCGTTGTTTGCCTTGGATCATGGAACAAAGTAACAAATTACAAACCATCCTCGCAAAGAGAAATCTAGTAAACCTGGACATTATGATACAGAAAACTAGCCACGTATCATACTAATTTGCAGTCACAATTCTACGAGTGGAGCCAAAATTGAAGAGAGGAAAACACAAGTTACATTTCAAAAACGCTCCAAAGAGACAGACAGCAAAAAAACTTTGTCATCATGAGGTAGATATGCAAAGTGGCTTTGAGTCCAAAACTAACTCCCAAGTCCCAACACTTGCAGAACAAGCTAAGTCAATAGAAATCATCTCACGTAAACTCAGTAAGATCCAGTTTGAATATAATTTGCAGTCCAAGAGACCATGGATCTGCAATCATCCAGCAAAGGGGACGAAGGGATAAGGAAAAAGATCTCTCTTTCTTTGACTGGTAAAGATCTCTCTTTCTTTAATTGGTAAAGTGTTCATTTTATTTTGGTAAATAAAAGGGTTTATTCGATCAAAACATATTACAAACAACAGGTGCCATTCCTCTTGATCAACCAAACACAAGAATAACCACAATCAGAATAGCCGAAATGGGGAAATCCATAACAAGATTGAGATAACACTGGGAAACATGACAACAGTTGGGTGGGAAAAAATTGACCTAATTTCAAAGCAAGACCAGGGCTTAAAGTCATCTAATTGCAATGCAGATCCATTGGCTTTGTGAAAGATTTGGCAAGACAATTTTTCTACCAAATTTGACAACAGGAGGGTGGGAAAAAATTGGCACGGGTGGAGCATCACTTTGCCAACATATGTTGCGAATTTTGGGATAAATTCGATATACTTACAGAAATTTATCAAACTCAAATACCTAAATAATACAAGCATCCACCATCCATGTCGAGCTCATCCCTCGTCGAAATTTACAATATCACCACCCACCTAAAAAGTACAAGCTACATTGGAGGGCAATTCTAAAAAAATACAAGTGTACAAGCTACATTGGAGGGAAATTCTACGACAAACCACGTCGAAATTTTTGTCATCTCTTCCCTTTTGGGAAAAGATATCACCACCCACCCATCTTACCTCCTTCAATGTCCCAATAAGTTTTTGTGTCCAATAAGCTAACCGTGGGGAGAAAAAAAAAAAAAAATGTGGCAACATTGTGGTACTCGCTCAAGTTCCTATATTAATAGTATTAATTTAATACTATCGATTTGTACATATAAAATCGAGTATAAAACCAATATGGAGGATACTAATATCTCTTAGGGTTATCTGCCCCATTTTGTACACCATAGAGCCCATGTAGCTAAAAAATGACAAACATAATGTCTAAGAAGAGAGTGGAGATATCCATAGGAAAACAACCAACCACTTGCTTGTTCAAATAAGCACAAGACAGAGAGGTCAACGTCATGTACATTCTCTATCAAGATGAGACACAAATAAATCTAAAAAGAAATGCCAAGAAAAATACACTCCATTGAATCAATAAATTGTCCCATGTCGAAGTAGAATCACATCAAGAACTCTTTCTCTCACATAAATATTGCATAAAATGCGAAGTAATACTTCCCCAATGATTACAAGGACAACCAACTGAAAGGTTTCGCTTTCCTCTTTCACAGAAGCCAAGCTTCACACCCCTGCCAAATGGATCAATCCAGCCCAATGAGGCCACAGTTTGCTGAAGTACTACCAAAAAAATTCTTCACCCCACAACTCAACCTACTAAAATTCGGTAAGAAATGCATCTCCAAACACAATCGACACACAAAATAAAGTAATGATCACAAATATCCAAAGTTCAAAACGTATATTTGCATGACAAAGAGCTAAGAGTACCAAAAAAATAAATAAATAAATACCCAAAGGAAACTTTCACCTCCACAGTATAGACTACGGGTAGGGGAGGCAAATACTTATATTAGAATGATCACAGTCAAACCAACCTTTACCAATTTCACTTTACAATAGCAAGTTGAAACAAAATTTCAAGATGGACCCAAATGCATACTCACATATATTTATATGCACATACGATAATCAATTTGTGGGCTTGAATGTGTAAGGCCGTGGGAGTGACAACGGACCTCTCTTGGACTCACTGTCATCTAAAAGCCTCTGGAGCCTCTTCTTTGAAGCATACTACCTATAAAAATGCTTCACCTGTACAAATTCAAAATCTAAAGCAAAATTGCGAGAAAAATGACACCAAATAAAAAACCAACAAATAAAATATTTAGTTCAAGTAAAAGACTTTACCCAAGTGCGTCGACATTGTTTCTCAAATTGAGACCTAGATTTCTTGCATTCGAGAGGGTATAGCAGCCCAACTGAAGCGATTTCGGTGGGTTTCTTGTTCGATTCCCTATCCAAACACTCGTAGAATGCATTACGAGCCTGTGGTTTTGAAATTATCAAGAGATCATAAATAAGTTTTCGGTGATCAGTCGAGCAGATAGGGAGCTCTGTGATGGAGAACGAACAAGGAAGTCGGTGACAATTTTGCTTTCAGAAATTCTACATCTTTGAAGGCGGTGTTTCCAGTCACGTTTCTAGAAAACGTGCTTCCCAAACACGTTTTTATGAGCCGTGTATGATAAAAAAAAGAGGTGTCATCGGTTGAACCTGTGGCGTACCTTCGACGTCGTTTCAATGGAGCAGTCTTTTAAAAAAAAAGGGTGTCATAGGTTGAACCTGTGTCATACCTTCAAAACGACATCGTTTAATGTAGCAGTTTTTTTTTAAAAAAGGGTGTCATAGGTTGAACTCGTGTCATGCCTTCAAAACGACGTCGTTTCAATGGAGCAGTCTTTTAAAAAAAAAAAAAGGGTGTCATAGGTTGAACATGTGTCATACCTTCAAAACTACGTCGTTTCAATTGAGTAATATAGTTTCTAGATTCATTTGAGACTTTCTACCTATATTAGATATATTTTATTGATCCGAGACATTAATCTTGTATATATTATCATAATATATATCCATAAAAAGTTTCATTTTTATTATATTTATATCAGTACTTGATCGTAAAACATTTTTGTTTCTTCAAATGGGTTTCCTTACACTAAATCAAAACCAGTCCAACTTTCATCCAACTCAGGCGTGACAATTCTAGGCCCAAACCAGGGAGTTTTTTTTGGTTTCTTTCAAGGACAAATTATATCTGTCTCGATCATATTTCATTAATCTCAAACGTTTATTTTGTAGAATTTGTTGGAATATAGATCATGTAAATGTTTCATATATTTTAGGTATAAATCGGTACTTGATCTTGACTTATTTTGGGTTCTTAAAATGAGTTTCGTTTCACAGAATCAAAACCCCACCCATTAACGTCGTTCCTTTAGTATTTTTCTTTTTATTATCGATAAAGCATGGTCTGGTTCACTGAAACGATGTCTGCTTGATCGGCAAAGCATCTCCGACCTCCATCATCCGAAGCTCGCTCGGCCGACATCCATCATCTCCGACCTCCAATCTCCGACGACGGTCGGCCACGTAAGAAATATCTTACCTTATCTTATCTCCTCCAAGCTCCTTGTTCATTCTTGTTGTTGTTAGTATTTGATTTGGAAAATGCAAGAGAAAAACATTACTTGTGTATAGGTTTTCTTTCAAATTGGGTTTACATGGATACTGTATATATGCGGATAGGAAAAATGCATTGTGGGGTTTTCTTTGCCGGTGTTTGGATTAGTAGCTTGGTGGGTCTTGGACTTCGTGAAGAAATAGAGGGAATTACATGCTACCAGTTGAAGTTTTGGATCTTATTTGCATGTTGAGCCAACCCTCATTCCACATTGTGTTTTTGCTTGACAGCCACTACTGAATAAATCTAGTTGAGTTCCAGTGCCCAACGACCTCAGTTGACTCCTTGGCTATATACTTGTTTGAATTTTGTTAGTGCATGAAGGTACATCGTTTCCTTATTGTTTTGTTTGGAAGATGCAATAATGTGGCGTCATATTACATTAACTATACATTAATGAAGGATATACATATAGAATTTGGGGATCCGAGTATCTTACAATGCCATAGCAAATGTAGGAAGCGCATATCCAGGAAAAGTTTCATTTTTACTGTATTTATAGTAGTGCTTAATTGTAATTTTTTTTTTTTTTTTTTTGCCTTTCTTTCATGTGGACCGAGGGAGGGGGGGCTTCTTAAAATGGGTTTAAACCTAAGTACTAGTGTGGCTAACAGGCTAAGTATATTTAACTTTGTGTATGGTTGAAGGTACATTGAAGAGGAAAATCTGATGAGATTCCTAAACAAGGTTGAAGGAAAGAAACAGTCTTGGATTTGGCAAAGTTAGTAAGCTTACTGGTGGAAGGCACAGTGTGTGCAAGTCTGTGTACTTCATCTCTATTGTTGGTGTTGTTGATATGTTTATCTTTCTGCTAGATACTTATACTCAGTTTTAACCTCTGTGCAAGTATAAGACCAGTTCATCATAGGAAGGGTCATTTGAATCAATCTGCAGTTCAAAATAGATCCCTTTTTCCAATTTGATATCATTCCTTAGCCCAAACTTAATAATTTGAACTGAAAACGATGTGCATGATATTGTATCGACCCTTTAATGAGTCTCTTCAAACTTGATGAAAGGGCGTGCAACTATTTTTATCCTTTGTTGGAGGTTTGGGGGCCACTGGTTTAAGTGGTATTCTGAGAGCAGCCACTTTGTGCATATTGCCAAAGGTTAGGTCTTTCTCCAATCATCCCTGCCCATCCCCTCAATGATTGGGGACTAGATGGGTACTATTATTGTTGTATTGTTGTTGTTGGGCTCACAAATTTAGGATGGATCATGAATGTGTCATGTGTGACTTCAAAGTTTCTGAAGACATGGTAAACATGTATGGACTGGTGCTCGGCTTATATAAGCGTCTTTTGGAAATACTTGCTTCTATTTACTCTTACATATTTATCATCCCACACCAAATGCAATTTGGTAATGCCATCTTTTTACCTGTTCTTTTGGAAAATGGCTAGACAGTAGCAATGGTCGTTGTTGTCGTCATCACTGTTGCTTTGTCAGATGGATTTTAGCATAAATTAATTTCTCTCATATTATTAGATTTTTTATGACAGGACAATTTGTTGTCAGTTACAAATTACCTGTAGGCTATAGGAGGCTAACCCTGCACAAAAGCCAAAGTTCATAACGTGGTACATCACTTGGCATAGATGTGAACTGCACAAAAAAAAAGACAAAAAGATTCTTGTAGACCACAAATAGGTGACTCAGTAACCTCAAAAGGCCTACTGCCCTACTATTCCAAACTTTCCACATTACACATTCATGCAAAACAAGTCTATAGATGAAACATGGATTCTCTGAAAAAAGATTGTATTTACAATCACACTTCCGATTGTTATTTTTGTTAGGGTGTGTTCATGGGGTATGCCACTCCTTGTAAGTCGTAACACTACTGCTGGTCAAACGATCATGTTTATTCATTTGTTGTACGACGGAGCACGATTGATTATAGGAAGTATTTTTCCCTTTGTTGGTTTCATTCCTTTTTTCTATTGCAATGAGAAGGATATGTTTGCATTTACAGGCTGCAGCCATAATTTGACTGTAGAAGAAGATGATGAGCTTCGTAGGATGCGATGGTCAGCCATTGGAAGGAAAAAGAGATTGATGCGTCAGACAGAAGGAAGCTCAGTGGTTGTCCATTGACCCCTAGGGATACTTCCCTCTTGCTCAAAGGGCTTGGGTTCACATCCAACACTAGGATTTATTTGGTGGCTGGTGAAGCGTATTTGAATGGAAGTTCTCCTAGGCAATATTTCACAGACGACTTCCCAAATATGTTCACACATTCTACTCTGTCGAAAGAAGAAGAATAAAACATTCAGGGATCACCAAAACATGCTAGCTGGTCAAGACTTTGTTGTTGCCCTTGAGAGTGATGTTTTTGTTTACACCTATGATGGGAATATGGTAAAGGCTGATCAAGGTCATTGGCGCTTTGAGGACTTCGAGACAACTATCAATCGGGACAGGTAATTTATAATCATCCACTAAATATTGTTTGGCTACCCATTCTTTTGGCTTCTTGATGATTTTCATTTAGCATTTTCTGTAGATACTTTTGAGCAGTTCAGGGATGTTGTTGTTCAAGGTCATCGCCTATGTTTACCTTACGTACATGGTTTTGGGCTTCACTCACTTGTTAGATAGTTTGATACACATTGGTGGGCCCATTTCCAAACTACTTAAGCTTTTGGGAATATTGGTAACTTAGCATCGATCATAAATGGGGGAAAGTACTATTGTTAACTTGTTGGAGTTGATAGTTTTCAGTTAACGGATTACCCACCCCCTTAGGTTTATGTTTCTATTTCCCGGTGTAGATTTTCCAATTCTCCATCAAAGAGTGATGTACTCATTATCCTGCTAATGCAGGTGAATTTTGTAAAACTTGTTGATGAGGTGGACGAAGGAAAAATCACTTGGAAGAAATTTAGTTCCAAAGTGAAGAAGCTTCACAAAGACAGAAATGAAGCTCCATATTTAAAGGACGTTGGTGGATTCCCAAAGCTGGGAGAGAGTTTCTATGCAAACGCCCTTCCGGGTGGTATTTGTGAGCTGAAAGAATAGGCACTGATACGGTTAATGCTAATTGATACATTACAAGTTCAGCTGCAAGAGCTCTTGAAAGGTTAGTTGTCATGGCTTTAGCCACAATTAAAATGGAACCAATAGCTTCACTAGGAAAGGTTGCTGGTTCAGAGATGACACATCTCTATGCTTCTGAGGCTAGATTATGTTGCAGAAATTTGATGATGCACGAGGGAAGTAATTGTCCATTGCATACAGGCCCTTTTCCCATAGAACCATGTCCAATGATTGTGGTAGGCAATTTATGATACAGTGCAAACGATGAGTGTACGTGGAGTTAATAGTAAGGCTTCCTATATTTTTGTTTAGGACACGAACATTACATAATGAGCTGCGTACAAAAATAATGTCCCCTGATTACAAAAGTAATGTGTCCCCAAGTTTATCTTCGAAGCCCGTTCCAGCTACCAATTTCTTAGTTCATCTACGAAACAGTGTTTCTGTATTGCTTGTATTGCTTTTAATAACTTGCCTCAAACTCAGTGCCTTGGAGCCTAAGAAACACATATAGAGACACAAGGCACAAGCTTGACACGATAAAGACATACAGACACACTACTATTCTAAAATTTTAGGCACAGACACACAGGGGACATTCAGTTCCGGAATAAGATATTTGGGTGTGTATCAGATATTCACAGGAAAGCATTACTTCTATCAAAATCAGGGTCAAAAAGCAAGCAACATTTTCATTATGAAGATATAGGAATACAGTCACTAGTAAGGGGGAGGGGGCCTTTTTCGGTTGTGCTTCCTTAACAATGTCAAGGTCACGAAATGGGATGTATATAACAATGGGGTTATGAGCATTCATGTGGTGGAGGAATGAGACATAGGTGAAAGACTCTTCTATTGCTCGGTACCCTCGCATCTCTTTTTTTGTATGGATTAAAAAGTGTATAATATTATATCACGTAATAGATGGGGTATGTAATATCATAATATTGTGACTCTTCTCACTATTAATCCGATGTGTTTGCTTGTCCCACAGTCTGATCAAACAAACTGGGTCAAAGTATAAATGCCCAAAAGTACATTAATCCCATTCTTATATTTTGATCCTTGAACCACTTTGTTATCAAGTTACAGTTGTCTGCTCAATTGATAAAGGGGAGCTTGCACCTATGTACAAGATTGTTGAGTCAATGCTAAAGTTGTAGCTGCTATTTGTTATTATATTTTTCCATGATTCAACCTTGTGAAATTTCCAGTTAATGTAGTGATTGAAAAGGAGCAGGGAAGGTAAAAATATTATGCTTCTTTACTAAGAAAAATAAATTAATTGCAGAACGATTTTGCCTAGTACCACAAATAAGAGAATCACTGACAAAGCATAACAATCATGAGTAACTTCGTGACACCATAGTTCCCAGGCTCGCAGAATCTAGAAATCTCAAAACGATTGATCAACGATTGGAGATATGGAATAGAGCTTCCTTCTTTTTCTCTTGGAATGTGTATCGAAGTGGTACATAATTCCGAGGCTCATGGAAGCCCCCCAAAGCCAAATTCTTCTCACTAGTCTAAGACTACTATAGCGGTGGTTTTGAGAGACTATATATGAGCAGGATGTCGGATAGCAGGGAATCTTTGGTATCTGCTTCTTCAGCGACTCGAAGGGAACTACCTACTGGAAGAAAATCAAATATCAAGTGCAGTAAGCGGAAGTGATAACAGAACCGTGATTCACCTCTGTTCCATTAAGATTATTCCCACGCGGGAGTGCACAACTGTAATGGAAGACATTCGGTCGTTTTCTTCATCTTCCAATTGTACATTTTCGTGGGTGCCTAGAGTTTGCAATAGGGTTGCTCATTGGGTGGCATTTTCTCAGTGTTCTTCGAGTGAATCGGGTGTCTATTCCCCATCCCCGGTAAATCTGTTGCATAGAGTTAACATCCTTTTGAATGTTTGACAGCTGAATGAAATAGAAGTCTGAACAATTTTGTAAAGAAATACAATGAAGCTATTTTATGTCACGATATTGATCTTCAACCACTGTCTTATAACTAAAACACTACCATTTACCCCAACAGGAAATATTCACCATATAGAAACTTATGCCTTTTTAGGCATAGAAGAGAGAAAGACCATTCCAATGATTGCAAGAACCGACATGACCAGAAACTTGTGCTGGATTATTAAGGCATTTGCTAAAGATAAGCAGAGATCGCATCAGGCGAAACCCTCAAGTCCATACCGCCGTTAAAATCCCTAGTCCACCACTGGGAGTAACAAAGAGAGAGTGCCTTGTAAAACTATCCCTATTAAGCAGATTAATTATTCAATAGTCCCGGGAGCAAAGTTACGTGATACTCCACATCATTCCAACACCACACATTTATAAACCGTACATACACTTAGTTGTGGACCCCGCGAGAATTTGTGATATTGGAATGTCCCGTATCACCACGTGACCGTAGTCCAAGAGCAGTGAATATTTAGACATGAATGCAGTCCTAGTTTACGAGGATATGGGTTGAGTTACTACAAATGAAAGGAATTTTGGGATCTCTCTCCGGGAACCTCGTTTGGTGCCTGCATAGGAAATTTTAGGATGCGTTTTACTCGCTATTTGAAGACTATAAACTATGAAGCAAGTGCCATTTGCTTTAAGATTGTTGGTTGTTTATATTCAAATTTTTTTTGGGTTTGTTAGTTTTGCGTCAAATTCTTAGTAATTACAATAAATGAAAAAAGAACCAATACCACACCTAGTCTGGTTCGCTCGTTACTCTTCTAAGGTAGAGGTCTTGAGTTCGAGTTCTCAAGGAAGTGGTGCTCGACTCTGTTTATAAGCACTAACAACTACTCCCTCATTCCAAAATAGTAGTCCACTCCGAAAAGTTGTGCCATTTTAAAACTCAAAAAATTAAGTACTTCCGTGTATCATTTTTAGAATTTTTTTGCACCGAATTAAAGTTCTCATCAAATTCGGAAAATGATACACGAAAGTACTTAATTTTTTTATTTGAAAAATGGCAAGAGAGAAAAAATAAGACAATTATTTTGAAACAGGAGGAGTAACTCTTTTAACATCCTTTCGTCTGGATAAAAAAACAAATGAAAGTGGAACAGTCAACCTTTCTCCGAAGTAATTATTGAGCGATATTGGGGTGAGGTAAAATGGTGCTCCAATAACCATAAATCAAATTGTCTAATGTGTGAATTCTCATAAGTATATAATTTATGTTCCAATCCAATTCGGATCACTACACAATATTGTCGTATAATTATGCGGACTTGGAGTGGGTGCTACACAGTCGTGTGATGTGCAGCGTCCTATGCGGCATCCAGCGCGGCCGGGTCGGTGTCGGTCCGACGATCGAAGCCGTCCATCACATAGAACTCGTTGAGTACTACAAGTGTACCAAAAATCAACTTGATCGGATATCGTAAGTGCGTCATCCGAACACAAATCACTTGAAAAAAATGGGTTCAATGGTTTTCACCCAGTGTTTCAAGTCATATGTGTTCCAATTTTTTTCAAGTTATATGTGTTTCAATGACGCACTTAACAATATCCGTTCGAGTTGATTTTTGGTACACCTATAATACTCGACAAGCTCTACGCGGTGAACCTCCCCGATCGTCAGACCGGCACGGCTGTGCAAGCATCGTTTGAAAATACACTTAATTGGTCATAAATGGCTTTCATTGGATTCTATTTTGGTGAATTAATTTTCTTAAAAAAAGAGGTTTGATGTGATTTTTTGGTGTAGTTTTTAGTGCTGCGGTAACTGTGAGGATGAAATTTCAACTTGACGTGAACCATTGTTCAAATCGAAACCGAACCATAGTCTAATGTCATGGTTTGGAAATATAATTTCACACTTTTCTACAGACTTTTCAAAAAAAATTATCCGTGCAATTGATTTATTTGTTGATTTACTCACAGAACTGAATCTAAATAACGCGATGTGCATGCATGAGCATAAGCTGGAGTGCCAGCAGAGGCGGCTCTACCTCGAAGCTTGACCTTGCTGGGATCGAAAAATGCACTGAAAAAATATTTTTTTCACTGATAAAGTGAAATTTTTTAGCATTGTCCTAGAAAATCTAGTTAAATTTAGACAACTTAACAATATAACCTAACAAAATAAAATAAGTCAAACCTGATAAATTTTGGGAATCTTAAATTAATAATTAAATAAATAAAAGTACCCAGCATTCTCTCTCTCTTGCTCCCACGTTGTTGGCTAATGCACAACCGCAATAAGAAATCAGATGAAGCGTTGAGTACTCCATAACATGTCAACATGGCGTGTTACCAAGCAAGTTATTTGATCAATAATTTACTACTCAAAACAAGGTATTCAATTGATTTTTACTTTCGCGCCTTGATTATATTTAGTTTAGGCCTCAATTTCTTGAGAAGAATGTGTTCAGTGGAGTTGACAATGAAGCTAAATTTAACACTTTTCAAAATACGAAGGCTCACTAAGGGTTGAAATAGATAAGTACTCCTTCCGTCCCTTTTAAAATGATAGGTTTGGGAAACATGTATTTTTATAGCCATTAAAATGCATTTCCATAGCCATTAAAATGCATTTCCATAGCATGTTTTTAAATTTTTTTTGCACCAACTTAAAGTACTGAATGAGCACTTTAATTTGGTATAAAAAATTAAAAATTTATAAAGAATTATGTTTTTTTAGGGGTATAAAATTGCACGTATTCCAATAGTATCACTTAAAAAGGGACGGAGAGAGTAGCTTTTTGTGTAACAATGAAATACAAATGTTTTTTTTTTTCTCTTGCATACAATATATCTCGTAAAGTTAGACAAAGCTTTTCGTAGTAGCACTATGAATTTTTGTCATAGCTGGATAAAAATCCTAAAGCCGCCCCGAGTGCCAACATAAAATTATATTTCCAAAACATCCCAAACTACTGAAAATTGCTCAAGCGAGGATTGAGAGTTGAAACGTATAGCAAAGATGGAGAGCGGGAATCCTAAACGACGATTGAGAGCAGGAACGAAAGGCCACAGGAAAATTTTGTGACCTAAAACTGAATCAATTCGAGCTATGCTCAACGTATTGAGCAGGGCCACATGACGCGCCAAGCGCATTCAATAATTTTTCCCTCAGATGAGTTACGGCTATGACCTGTTATTAATGCGTGAAACGTGTCACTGAGTTATGACTAAATATCTCTCTCTTTACATTCCCTCATCCTCTTTGGAGGTTTCTTCATTCTTATTTTTCTTTCATCCAACACATCAAAGATTCAAGTAAGGTACTCTCTCCGTTTAGTCCATTTTCGGTATTCGTGTCATGTTTTAAATTGTATTCGTGTCATGGTATAAATTGTCTATATGGGCATATCTTTCAATTATAATGGGTTTTACATTACAAAGCTCGTTGAGTACTAGGGCCGTGCAAAAAATCAAGTCAATCTGTCACCAAATGATATCTGATTGGAACCTACTTATATAGAAACAAAATGTGTTATGGCACACTGGATTATAGAAACAATGTGCTCATCAAGTTATAATCCAGTGTGCCCAAATCATTTTTTGTTTCTATATAAACGTTTGTTCCGATCAAATATTATTCGGTATCAGATTGACTTTATTTTTTACGTGACTGTAGTGCTCAACGAGTTTTGTAATGTGAGCGAAACAAATCTTCAAAGTGAATGCGAAATGGGGGTCCATGATCATGCTGAGGGGATTTGGTATTTAATTGTGTTAATCTGGTATTTGCATCACATTAATTGAAAATTCACAAAAATGGAAACTGGGGATATGAATCAAACGGAAAATGTGTGAAAGATAGTAGTATGTTAAAACAAAATAAATTTGTGACTATCATTTTATAATATATATATGAGTGAAATGTTGGTATCTGACATGATATTTTCCGTTCAATTGCATTAAAATCTGTTCTATTATGTCAATTATATATACATGAAATCATGTAACCGAAATTGTAAGACTGTTTGCATTATGCATTTGTGGAGGGATTTCTAGAGGGAAAAAGGAAAACGTAGAGTTAGAAGGTAATGAGTTGAATAAGCTAAATTTACTAGGGATGAAAACGGGTAGTGTATGGGTCAGGGACAAGGAAGGCGGGTGCGGATTCGGGCATTCGAGTTTGGGATTGCATAAACCATAGCCGTCTCGTACCAGAAGGTGGATTTTCTAAATTCTACCATTCTCGGACCGATTGGATAAAAAATAGGCTCAAAGCCGCCTCCATATGACTGGGTTGGACCAAATTTTTTTTGTAACTCAGGTGTTATAGGCCAGCTTACACGCACCTCGACTAATTGTGAGGCCAATCCCACCGCCCAATGAAAGCCAAAACAAAGCTCCATATCGGTTAGAGCAAATTTCCATATGGCCTTCCTTTGGCTTAGTTAAACCCTTCACAAATCCAGGAAAGCAACCTACAAAAATGGAAACTCAACATATTTTGGAATTTTTTCCATCTTTGAAACTTCTATTTCAAATACAACAACAATAACATAAACCATTTAGTCCCCAGTTATTTCAAATACAAGGTCCAAAAAAGACTGGCCAAGGCCATTTATTGTGTTGAATGACAAGAGGGTCTGTTTTTTCTTGATCGGAAAAGAAAATCTTCATTCATCAGACGAGGGTTTGTGATGTACATGAGCTCTGATTTTTTTCATAGCTGATATCCCATGAGATTTTATCTTTGTGAATTATACTTTCTGGTATTTGACAGTTCATTAATCTAGTCTTTCGTTTTCTGAGGACACCAGTTGAAGAAAATGATCAGGCCTTTGTTTTTGGTTTTCTTCTTGACTCGGTGCATTCTAGCAGAGAATGGGAAGGCTTCAACAAAATGGCAGACTTTGGATGGTAATATTTATTTCTTTTTGTTTTGTTTTTTCCCCTTGATCTGTTTGTTTCTTTGGTTTCTAAGATATCTACCATGCTACTTTAACTTATGTAATCCCTCATACGACATAAAATGAGACTCATCGCGGTTTTACTAAATAATCTGAGTTGTTATTTGGTAAATCTCGATGTTTAAATCAATCATGTAAAAAATCAAGTTGATCAGATAGTGCCATAGCAGTAACGGCTTTGTCAAATCTTATTTCTTTTTTAGAGCAAAATGGACTATTATATTATGGCCGTTCATTGGTCTCAAGTCAAATGGATATCATTCGTTCAAATGGATATGAATGCTGGATCAACTTAGTTTTGTGCATGAAGGATCGATGTACGTATCGAGACCTATAAATTACCGGCTTGGATTGTAAATGAGACTGGGACGTTCACATTAGAGGATCTTGATTCGTGATAACTGGTTATCTGGCTGTCAAAAGAATTACATTGGAATTATTGACACATTTTCAGAAGAACTACTCATGAACTCATTGCATTGTGTAGCTGAATAGCTACTGTTATCCAACTTCTGAAAGGAAACAATCGAGTCTCAGAAATAGTTACAGAGATCAGTTGAAAGCATTTACATAATTCTTCTGTTCTTCATTGTTTTGCTTATATCTCAGTACTCATTGCACTTACAGCTGCACCAATGTCGTCTTCCTTTTACTTGTTTTCTCTTTTTACCCGCAGGTTCTGAGCCTGTTGTCATAGCCCGTGGAGGTTACTCGGGACTTTTTCCCGATTCCAGCACATTTGCAATTCAATTTGCAAATTCAACAGGCTTGCATAATGTGATTTTGTTCTGTGATCTTCAACTGACCAAGGACGATGAAGGTATTTGCCTAACGAGTTTACAACTTGGCAATTCGACAACTATATCAGACGTCTACCCAGACAAACAGAAATCATACAATGTAAACGGACAGGATGTCAGCGGATGGTTCGCTTTGGATTATAAATTTGATGATCTACAAAAACATGTATCATGTAAGTCTCACAACCCTTCACTTCTCCATTCTTGCCTTTTCCCCTAATGCTAGTTCAGACTGTGTTTGGATTATGGAGAAATGAATTATCTTTTCCTTTACGTTTTCCATCCCATCCATTAGTCCTTCCGAAAATTCATGATAAATTAAACCGCATTTCCCTTATGGTATTTTCACAATATTTGAGTAAGTATAGAATCTTGCCACATGAGAAATCTTTTGAAAAGTCTAATACTTGCCTGCAAGATCATTCGCCCCACCAGGTTAAAATCTTGTGGCCCCTACCAGGTTAAAATCTTGTGACCATTTGTGGCTTTAAATAGCTGAGAGTATACATGAAGTGAGAAATTTGGATATTGCAACTGTATGTGATTGGAATTTGTGTGAGTGTGTGTGTGTTTTTGTTTCCTTTTGAAAATCAAAAATCTTTGAGATGTGTAGAGTCTTGCCACCTGAGAATCGTTTGAAAAGTCCAATACTTGCCTGCAAGATCGCTTGCCCCTACCAGGTTAAAATCTTGTGGTCGTCTGTGGTCTGAAATAGCTGAGTGTACAATCAAGTGAAAGAAATTTGGATCTTCCAACTATGTGTGATTGGAATTTGTGTGTGTGTGTTTGTGTGTGTGCACACGTGTGTGTTTCCTTTTGAAAAGCAAAAATCTTGGGGATTGAGGACTATCTCGATCAACGTTATGATGTTCATCTCCTGCAGTGACACAAAACATATTCTCTAGAACACATTTGTTCGACGGTGTATGTCCAGTAAGTGGTGTTCGAGATGCAACAGGCCTTGAGCGTAGTCACTTTTGGTTGAATGTTGAGGTACTAAAACTCTACCACAAAATTGTTTTCTCTTCTGATATCATGTCAATTACTGCTGGTCAAGTATTTTAAACATATCTGCGAATAACACCCTTTTCTGCTATCTATTGCAGTATCCCTCATTCTACACACAACAAAAACACGATCCTGTGGTATATGTTGAAAAGGCTACGAGAACTTGGAGGATAAACTACATCTCCTCTCCCGAAATCGGTTTCTTGAAAACAATGAGTGAAAGAGTGAACAAAGCAAAGACAAAGCTTGTTTTCCGGTTCCTAGAAAAGGACACAGTCGAACCCACAACTAAACAGACATATGGTTCAATTATTGGGAATCTTTCCAGTGTCAAGTCATTTGCATCGGGAATTCTTGTTCCGAAAGAGTATATATGGCCCGTGAGCGCAAACCAGTTTTTGGAGGCATCAACTACCGTTGTGTCTGATGCTCACGAGCAAGGACTACAAGTGTATGCTTCTGGCTTTGCTAATGACATCATTGCTAGTTACAATTATAGCTATGATCCAGCAGCCGAGTATCTTCAATTCATAGATAATTCTCAGTTTTCGGTTGATGGGGTGCTTACAGATTTTCCTTCCACTGCTTCAGCGTCAGTTGGTGAGAGACTAACTTTTGAGCTCTTTTTAGTTCATTGTTATCTAGGTAGCTGCTCTAAGGCTGTGTTTGGATCTTGGATTTGTAGAGAGATTTTATCCAAATGAATGGAAAATGATAGGACAACCATTGAAATGAATCAACGTCATCACTACATTATCTTCTTACCTTATCCATGCATTTTCCCTTTTCCCTGTAAATCCTTCCTCAAATCCGAGATCCAAACACAACCCAAGTTGGGGAAAGCCAATCGTAAAGACTCGAAGATTTATCTGTTTCGGTACTCTCTTTTTTCTTGATTGTAAACTTCTTTTCTCTGATGCAGCATGCTTAGCTCACAACAAGAATGCTAGCAGGCCAGCTAAAGGTGAGAAACTTACAGTGTATACGTTGACTCTGAAATTTCATGCATCAACTTGCCCGTTGTTGAACTCGGTACAAACTAGTAGACAACTTATTCTTTATTGGAAAATGGGTCGCGATTTCTTTTGCAACTGAAATAGCATGCATCAAATTGTATGGAGCAAAGAATTGAATACTCCGATTGCAAGGAAAATTGAAATCAGTACAAAATAGGGAGCAATTGTTCATATTGGGAAACTAGAATTATGCTCTTTTGAGCTAGATACATCTCTATCAAAGTGGAAAGAAAACTCAACACACGTACAAACGCAAGGAAAAACTACACTCTCGCGTTGATTCTGTTTTCCATTTCAGGACCTTTGATCATTTCTCGGAATGGTGCTAGTGGGATTTTCCCAGGATGTACTGATCTTGCTTATGAACAAGCCATAGCCGACGGAGCAGACATTATTGATTGTACGGTCCAGATGTCAAAAGATGGAGTTGCCTTCTGTTTGGAGTTGGCCGATCTCTCAGAAGTTACTACTGCATTGTCAACTTTCATGGGAAGATCAACCAAGATTCCTGAAATTCAAGACAAGACTGGAATTTTCTCGTTCGATCTCTCCTGGAGCGAAATTCAAACACTAAAGCGTACGTAAAATTGAAATTTAGAGACCTGTTCACTTATGAATTCAACAAATCTAGGCCTTGAGTTATCCTACTTACATCGATTTTTTTCCATTTCAGCTCAACTGAGCATTCCTTTTCCTGAAAGTGGATTGAAAAGAAACCCTGCGAACATTAATAAGGGCAAATTCGTGACTCTTTCTGCATTCTTGGAACTTGCTCAGACGAAAGCAGTTACTGGGATTTTGATCAACATACAAGTAAGTTTTCATCAAATCATATTTCCTTATAGTTTCTGATTCTCTATTAGCACTTTTTATCTAGACTTCAATCATCGTAGGTATGCATTTTTGTTTTTTGTCCTCTGATTCTGTTTTCTAGAGATGTGAAAGTCGGGTACGAAAACATGCTTCAAAGCTACCTTTGTTTCCAAAACGCAGTTAAAGTTTCAAATGTTCTAATATTCTTGGAAACAAGAAAAGAGGGGTTTTTATTGTACAAATTTCCATTTTCTCCTCTCTCCTGCGCCAACTCCGCCCAACTGCCTCCTCCTCACCTCTATTGAGAACGTGCAGGTTCCAAACATGTTCTCGTGCATAAACAACGAGAACATGTTTCCCTTTATTTTTGAAGCCAAAAGCAGAAAACTTGTGATGTTGCCAAATTGTACGGTTCCGACCTCAAATACAAATACAGATCATAGAGGTCCCACAATTAAGGTCACTACGGGATGTAGTGACTTGGGTCACTACGGATACCCCAAATCAGTTATTTTCTCGTTCTCCCTTTTACATTGTGCTTAGCAAAACAATACCACAGTAGCAATTCTTGTCAATGCATTTTTCATCTTACTGTTCTAACATTCACACTTCCTCTCCTAGAATGCTGCCTATCTTGCATCAAAGAAGGGAATTATCATAACAGATGTTATAGCCACTGCCTTAGCCAACGCAACTTTCGATCAACAACGTACTCAAAAAGTTTTGATCCAGTCGGACGATACTCAAGTCCTATCAAAGTTCAAGAGCAACCGGAATTATCAAAAAGTACTGTTAATCAGCGAGGCAATAAGTGCTGCACCGAATATGACAGTAGATGAAATCAAAATGTATGCCGATGCAGTTTCCATCAGAAGAACCTCGATCATTAAGGTTTCCGATTCCTTCACCGATTCTTTGACCACTGTCGTTCAGGATATGCATACTGCGAATATATCGGTGTATGCTTTCCCTTTTAGAAACGAATTCGTCAGCCTTGCCTTTGATTTCTTTTCGGATCCAATGGCGGAGCTTGCGACTTATTTGGCTGATCCGATTCGAGTCGATGGGGTGATGACGGAGTTTCCTGCTACTGCAAATGCATTCTTGAGTAAGTTTATGAAACCTCATTTGTTTCTGTGAAATTTTCCTGCGTCTAAATGTGAAGAAATTACGTGGAGTTAGCATAATGACCCCCGAAATAGTATGCATTTAACCTGGGTTAGAATGAGTCTGTCATCTTGATAGAGATGGTTTTACTTCATCGGATATTTATTTTAATATCTGAAACACGGAATGTATGAAATAGGTTAAGAAATGTTTCAACTGTGATTCATCCTTATTATTCAGAGCTTGCGGACTTGTGAGTAGTTCTTCCATATACTTTTTGAAATGTTCTGTAACACCCTATAGACACTACTTACCATAGAACATATAACAAAGATGACAACATTTTCATTAGCACCTTTAAACCTTGGAGCATTCAAGAAAGATATATTCAAACGTCATTATTTCGTTGTCTCTCGTTGTTCTTAGAAACGGGAACAAGATGAAACCGATCCCTGAAAATGTGACGCATTTGATACCCGTACCCGAGTTCATATACCATAGCAACTAGTTCATGTATCTTTTGTTGATATTAGTAATCACATAGCTTAAGCCTCTTATTCTAGGAACCACAGAGACATTACATGGTTATTAGAAGGCATTAGCCAATACTCCTATAAACATCGATGTGCATGTGAGTCCTATTTTGTTCACCTTATAGGGGTGCTTTGGCTAAAAATATCTTTATTCACAAAAACTTGCATTTGTTAGTTTTGCGTCGATTTTTTATGGTTTATTGGTGCGCCACGACGAGAGGAATCTAAAAAGTCAAAAAATATTACTCCCTCCGTCCCTTTTATAGTGTCGACATTTCCATTTTGAGTTGTCCCTAAATAAGTGTGTGTTTTGAAAAGTTAATGGGTACATTTCCTACTTTGCCCTTAAAAGTAGTTCCTTTTTGAAAAGTTAGTGGGTGTTATTATATTGATAAGGGTAAGTAGTGGAAAGTAGATGTAAAAATTGTAAAAGTTGATGTGAGAGAAAATAAGTTGGAATTACGAACCAACACACTTAAAAATGGACGGAGAGAGTATAAAATATTTAAAAAGTTCACTGAAGATAAAAATAATCCATATTTGTGTGGATTATTGGATTATTTTGGTCTTTACTCACAAAAATTTTAGTTTAGTAAGACTTTTTACAGTTTAGATTCCTCTCGTCGAGACGAACCAATAATCCAAAAAAAAAACGATGCAAAATTAACGAATGCAATTTTTTTTTAATAAGGACCAAAAAATAAACCATTTGGTTTATTTTGCCAAAGCACCTCTAAAGAAGGTGAAGGGTACATTCACTCTGATTGGTGGAGATTGTGTAGGGCCAACGGCATCAAAATATTTATTTACACTTTTTGGTAATAATGGGATTAGTTTTTTGTGGGACCCATACTTTGTCCACCATTAGTGAGGGCCGAGGGGTAACGTTATTCTCATTAAATGAGGGCGAACAAAATCATTTTCTATTGTGAAGATTCTACATTCATCACAGAAGCAACATTAAGATGTAACTTAAGAAACAATTCACCGGTTGAGTTCAAAAATTTGTGATAAAATGCTACAAATGCTCAAGAACATTACATATCACTGTCATCTTTGGTTCATGCAGGAAGCCCTTGTTCCGGCGAAGACGTGAAAGAGTCATACCCCATCTTAGCAATCCAACCAGGCTCCCTTCGTACCTTAGTTCCACCGTCAGGTTTGCCACCAGCAGAAGCCCCTGCACCGGTCCTCCAAGTCGTGGACATCGTCGATCCACCACTACCGGCTGCATCCAACGGCTCTACTTCCACGCCCGCCACTGCCCCGACGGGAAAGTCACGCTCAAATGGTGCCAAAACTGTTGCTACTGTGGGTTTTCGTCTTTTCGCAATCATGTTGGCTAGTGTTCTTTACATGGGATCTTGAAAGTTGGTTAGTTTGACATGGAAGTAAAAAGTTCTCTTTACGTCGCTAATTCTTTTGTAACATGCATGTAAATACAGTCACAGATTGTTTGGACATGTTAAAATTGCATCTTTCTGTAAATCTAGAAATGCAGAATAAGGGATCGTCTGGTTACCCTTGCTTGTCCTATTTAGCTTATTCGGTCTCAAGCAAGACAAACAAGGATAACCAAACAAGGCCTAAACCGTAGAGTTCGATGTTGTGTTCATCATTTATATAGCATTTAGATCTGCTGATATAGGATGTTCTTGTCCAACTGTTTGTTGAAGGAGAGTGATGGGTTTGAACTTTGAAGAATTATCTGCGATTTTGATGGTAGGCCGGTCCCCTGGGAGAGGCGAAAAAGGTTTGCGCCTCGGGCCCCCAATTTTTTAGGATGTTATTCTTGTTATAGAAAATAAGTTTATTATATTTGAGCAATTACTATTTTGTTGCTAAAAATGCAAGAAGCTTGAGTGATATCGAAGTGATACTTTTATAGTTTTGTATTGATCACTACTTTTGATAATTTAATCTACCTTATTACATGTTTTTTTTTTCAATTTCATATCTATGTATCGTTTATTTTGTTTGCTTGTAAAAATACACAAGGGGCCCTAGCATTAAAAGTTGCCTCAGGCCCCCGAAATGTCCGGAACTGCCCTGTTTGATGGTATGACTAATACGTATGGTGATTAAACCTTTATATATGCTGATGCTCTGCTAATAATGCTCATAGGCTAACTCTATGCTTAAATTAGCACTAACACTATGCTTTCAAGCAAGCTTATGAATACCGTTCCGGACAGGATAATACCGGCCGGTATGTTCCGTTTTTGACGAGAATCAATACACTGATTCACCGGTTCCGTTCCAATCATTTTGCCGGTCGATCTCGGACCACCTCAGGGTTACCAGTCTATTCAATCAAGAACCGGCATGATTTTGCAGAATCAGACCAACGCTACGTTGTCGGGCCGCTAGTTTCGTGGAAGAGAAATAAAGGTAGAAGAAGATACAGAAAGGTAGAAGATGGAAAAAAAACTTTTTGATCTATGTTGTCACGCCCTCGATTTTCAACATAAATAATCAAACATTTACTCTTCAGAACATTACGGAAATCCACCTTACAACTTCCCAAAAAAACTAACTTACATTGTCAATTTCATTGTACAAGGTCAAGAGCTAAGTCGGTCCCCAATTCCCTTATGAAAACATATTCAAAGTATGACAGAAATTACATCCTTCCATGAAGTCAACTGAAAAGAAAGATTTAATAC
>JAXBDA010004415.1:0-29049 GCA_036023075.1 Gaultheria prostrata | reverse complement strand
TTCCTCTCTCTGTCTCTCTCTTTTTAATAATAGAGAGGATTGTTGGAGTTTTGAAAGAGATGTGAGTAGGTAAAGTGAAAAATATGCACTGTTCACTACTATTTTTAGCTCAAAATTTACTGAGACTATTGGGGATGCTTTAAGAGCATCATTATGTGGCTTTCTACTTTAACCTTTGAGTTAAAGTAGAGAGCGAAGTCTTCAAAAACCTTAAAAATCAGGCTCCTCAAATGTCTCCCTAATTTGCTACATTTTGTAACTTTGTTACAGTAACCCCCAAATTTAGGTAGGCACTGTTCACGCACCAAAAGATGAGAGGGAGGAAAGAGTAAAAGTTTGAATAAAGAGTCTGATTTTGTGAGTTTTTTATTAAGTGACTTGCTAAAATTTGAATAGAGAGTCTGATTTTGTGAATTTTTTAAAAAGTGACTTGTTAAATTATAAAAGATATTTTTGAGGTTAAATTTGGTTTTTTTTTTTTTTGTGTGTGTGTGAGATAAGGATGCTCTAAAGCACCAGTTGTAGTTACTGTTCACGTTTGGTACGGCAATATTACCGAATTGGCCTTTGAATCTTCATTTTTCAATTTTTGTTTATGTGATAAAGACCATAGATGCCAAGTTCGCAATGATAAGAGGAGATCTAATACAACCATTATGCATGTTTGGTGCACTGCAAGACACTTCGTCGTAACTCACTCTGTTTATTATCTGTAAAAATCTAATTATGTGGCTTTCAGTAGACTTGAAGAATTGCCGAGATACTTTCATGATATGCTTCAGCCCCATAGTCAATGTTTTCGTAATGGGCCCAAATTAGGCGCTAGCAATATATAAAGAGAGAGAGGGTGGACGAAAGAATTGGTCCACTGCCTTCCTCCACGTGTTCACTCCATTTTATCCCTCCAGCTTTGTTGTTGCCTGGTATTGTTTTGCTGCACTCCTCCACGTGTTTCTACATAGGCTAGGCTATGGGAAGTGTAATGGAAATACCGAGTATCATTCAGTGCCTCTGGCTCATCGGGTACGAAGGAGAAATTAGGAAACTTACGTCCCAATTAAAGTATTTTATTTTGTATTCAAAATTGCACCTTTTTTCGTAGGGGCCAATTTTCTGGGACGGATGGGGTATCTCATATGGAAGAGAATCTGCCCTTTTTCTTGTACATAATCTATCAATCTATCTACACTACTCCCTCCGTCCCATAAAGATCTTGCAAAATTATGCGCAATTTTTGACCTAAAAAAACATGTATTTACAGAAGTATTTATTATTTTTTTTACACTGTTCAAAAGATTTTAATGAGACTCATCGAACAAGATCCATATTGTCGAAAAAATTATTTGTGTAAGTACATTATTTATGAGTTCGAAAATTACACGTAGTTTCATATGGACCATTTTTATGAGACGGAACAAGTATATACAAAGGTATTGAGCCTCCAAAAGCTTCCAATACCCTCAATCTTAAATTGGAAATTGAAATTTTTGTTTTTCATTATTTTAATTTTTGAAATTAACAGAGAACATTGGGAAAGGGAGTGGGAAATTGAACCCTCGGACGGAGCTCCACGAATCTAGAACCAAATCGAACCCGTTCGGTTATCTCACATCTCATACCATACCCACACCCACGGGAAATATTTCAGTTATGGTTCGAGGAAAAAACCCGATTATGGTTCTGGTACCCATCGGTTCGGTCAAGATTGCCATCCCTAGTTGAATTACATAAATTCTGCTACTTTTTAGCTTTTCAAACGTGGCTGCAAGTGAGGAGATGTTAAAAAACTAGAGTTCCACATTATTTATGAGTGGAATGGGTGATCATTTAATATAATATTGGGCCTTTTCCACTCATTGCCAATTGATTTTGGGATGGATATAAAGTCTCCACATGGTATCAGAGTGGGGCTCATTCCATCCCACATTTAAAAAATATATATAATTGATAATCCACACCCCACGTTTACAGACCAACAGAAAGGCTGCACGATGATAGGACCCAAAAAGTGGTCACACATGACAGACCTCAAATGCGGCTGCGCGTAAGGGGGATGTTAAGGAACTAGAGTCCCACATTGCTTATGAGTGAAATGAGTGATCACTTAATATATGCTAAGACCTCTTCACTCATTGCTAATTGATTTTGAGTTGGATATAAAGTTTCCACACATGATACATCAATCAAAATTAAAAAAACCCAAAAGCCAAGCTTAGTGGAATGGAGCTTAGAATTTTTTTCATTAATTCCCAAGTTGTCCATTTTTTCTCACTACTAGGCCTTCAATTTCAAACCCTAGCTCCACAATCCAACAACATTTCCTTCCGCTCACAACCACCACCACTCACAATATCACCGATCATCTCTATCACTCACAAGATCCCTCAACCCCATCACATTACCAACCAACGGCCATCACCCCCCGAACTACCATTCGCTAATTAACGACTACCATCTCCCACACCCCAAGTCATTTTTGCTCATTTTCGAAGATGGTGAGTGCTATCAAAAGTCGCCTTCGTTCACAGTTTCGCGATAACTTTTTGTGTGGTACCCAGGGGCGGACGCAGGATTTTCTATCAGTGGGGTAAAAAATCTACAAAGATTTTACTATATGTTTCATGTCTTAGGGCAAGATCTAGTGAATCAAGATGTAAGGTCTGGGGGCAAAATTACTAAAATATCCAGAAATATATGTACACGTCTATAGGAAATCTTAATCCAGCGGGGTCAATTGACGTGCCTCTTCTTGAGTCCGCCCCTGGTGGTACCGTAGTTTCAAACAAATTGAAACTGTTCAAACAATTAAATTTGAACAACCAAAAATAGTCGGACGTTGAGATCTGAACAATTTCAAATGATTTGAACGTATAAATTCGAACCAGGATCTGGACGCTAAAATTCAATTAATTTGAACTAATTAGGACTTTGGGATCTTTAACAATATGAAATCGTTCAGACATTGAGATACTTATCCCTTCCAATGGCCATATAACAGGCAATAGCCAATTTCATGGCTTACCACATTTGGTCCAATTTGGACGATTTTACCCCTGCAATTTATGGCTTGCCTTCTCTGATTTTGGTAATTACAGGATTTTCCCTTGGCTGTTTTGGTAATTTGGTGGTCTTTGTACACAATTGCAAAATTTCCCCTTTTGTTTTATATTTTTCGCTTGGGCCCCTATTACTTTATTGTTTTTTGTCATTGTCAAACCCCCCAGGCTTTATTTTTTCCCTCTTTAGTCCCCAATTGTATTTGTAAATAACATTTCTAAACCTACTAAACTAAGTAAAAAAAATACATAGCATGCACATCATTAATTTTTACCAACGGGCAAACGCTAACTGGCATTAATTTCGTGCTTTTGCACGAGGCTTCATACCTAGTAATACAAAAATGGCTCGAAATCCTTCGGACATTTAGACCTCAAGCGCTCCAGAGAAACGAATTGGGTTTATTCGATTGTTGAACAATGAGTAAAGAAAGGAGAAAATAGTAAATTAAGAAATTAGGTGTAGGCTCCAAGAAAAAACGGGGTGGAAACAGAATTTAAAGTCTACTTTTCTAAAAGACGATAATGGAGTACATGATGGGTTCGTGGAGGTGTTCGTAGCGGCTGGTGGGTTTAGGGTTCTCTGGTATTAGGTGTTGGGTGTGGGTCTGTTTATTGGGCTGCGTCCCTTAGGTGTTTTTTGGGCTTCGGCTCTTTTGGTTTTTTTGCTCTAACCTCGGTTGGAGTCCTCTTTTTTTTTTTCTCTCTTTTCATCTTAATGTACCCTTTATCAAGATTTCATCATTATATCTTCTTCTTGCTAGCAAAAATAATGGAGTACATGATGAGGTGTTTTTTTTTTTTACAATAGAATATTTGAAATATTGTGACATTTCATATTTTGTAAATGTCTGATACTAGCCGCAATGTTATAATAAAACATGAAATGTCATTCCTCTTTAATCTATCAAAGATCTTTGATTCTCTATCTATCCAACCTTTACTAAAATTGTGCTATACAATATTTCTTAACTCCATCACACATATATTTTTTCATTTTTTTGTTGTTGGAATAATCAGGTGTTCGGCTAGTTTACGGACATCCCGACGAGTCCGGACTAATCAATTCGCTAAAGTCCCATTTTAAGTCATCTGTATCAACTAGTTATATTTTATGATTTTGTCTTTATAACAATTTTGACAACCAAACAGAAATAGATAAAAGGGAAAGAAGATAAATGGGTCGATAGACTCTCATAGCCCATCCCAAAAAAAGAGAGCAATTTTATTTACCCTCGCTCTGTTCATCCTCGCAAGAAGCTTATTTCGTATTTCACTTCGACAATCGAAACCGTTCATTTTGTTCAAATTCATTTGTTAGGTAGCTATGCAAAATTTCAGCTTAGTCAAATACTTGAAAGCATTTTATCCACGAGTTCAAATTTTCAGTCAAGAAGTTTAAAGAAAGATGAAGCAGTTATTAATATTCAATTGGGGTGAATTTTTTCAGGGTCCCCGAAAAAATGAATGTAAAAAAATTGAACGGTTTAGATCAATAAAGTGAAAGTGAACACTTGCACGAAAACCATTGTACAAACTGTATTAACAGAATACAAGACAAAAAGGCATACCTGTTTCGCGTAACTGAACGGCGTCGTATAGCTCTGTCTCTGTCACGTCGTGTCGTTTCGTTATACTCGGGAGATAAGAGAGTGTCCGTCTTTGTTCCTTCTTTCTTTTCTCCGATTTGCCCCAAAACCAAAATCGGCCGGCGCCTCTCTCTCTGAAAATTACTACTCCACAGAAATCGATCGATCGATCGAGAGAGTCATAACCATGGAGAGTAGTTTCGGTACTAATAAAACTGACCGAAACAAAGGAAGCGGATCATCATCGTCGACGGCGATGACAAATTCGATATCGGAGTTTTGGAGCCGGTGCATGGCGGCGGTGCAGCAGCAGAGAGCTCGCTGTTACATACTCCGTCACTGTGTCTCCATGCTTCTCTGCTGGCACGCCCACCGTCTTCGCGATTAGAATTCAATCCAACAATTCTCTCTCTCTCTCTCTCTCTCTCTCTCCATATACGTATGTGTATGTAGATGTACATATTTGTCTATAAGAATGTTTGGCTTGGTTAAATTTTGCAACTACGCCTTTCTTCTCCTTGTAAAAGTTTTCGATTAATAGCCCTTAATCATGTTTTGTTCATGTAAGGATGTGAGTGAAATTAGAAATTAACTACTTGTGTTCGTGTGTAATCGTACTGTTATGTGAGTGAAGATTTTGATTCTCTGGCTGATTTCTACTTAGAAATTTGATTTGGATTTGTATGTTACTCGAGTAACATACACTACTGTTTATGGAGGTTGATCAAAATTGGTCCACGATATCTTTACTTGATAGACTATAGACCTCGTTTGAGGAGGCGATGGTCTAATGCGCAAGATGCATTAGGCACCGAATAGTGCGTTATTCGATCGTCCATTTCGCCAATGCACGGTTTAGATGTAATCCGAGCAATGAATTTAACCAGACCTTCTATTGTTTATCAAAATGGACTGCCAGATGTAGTGCGTCATTTGCATTTCCGCACTATAGGAATACGTGTTATACGAGAAAGTGTTAAGGATAAATGGTGAAGTTGGTTGTCGATTGATTGTTACACGAAAAAGTGTATGCATCTCTGTTTCCGTGCATTTAAAAAACTGTAGGGAAGGTCAGCATTATTGACCTCCGTTGACTAAAGTCAAGGTTGACCTCCCAATGAGGTGACGACAAGTGTCACCCGCCACTCAGTGGCACGTGGCTCTCTGTTGCGCGGAATCGACTGCCGCAAGCCACTAACGCGGCGCTACCCTGCGCGGTAGTTCCCAGTTGCGCGCCGTCATGGCCCAACTAGGGAAATCTCTCAATATGACCATGGGCCATCCATACCTGGAGAAAAAGCCCATGAGTCTCGTGACTGGCGCGACCCATACAAATGGGCGAGAACGCTGGAAGCTAGTCTATTTAGCCCAAGTAATCATACTTGCTCTGGTTTGAAGGCAGGATCTGAGGGCCCCCATGAGGCTTGGCTGCGACATAGGCACGACCGAACAGGTCGTGACATTGCCCACACGGGAATAAATGGAGATCCTGTGGTTTGGTGCTATAAAAGGATATGAGGTTCTCTGCGTGAGAGGTGGAGTAGCGCGCCCGAGTGAGCCGCGCAGTGGATGATGTCACCCGCGCAGTTAGGTTGTACGGAAGGGACACGTGTCCTCATGTTATAGGATGACAGCCTAGCGCCTGATCATTGGCTCATGTTACTTATAAATATGAGACATTCCCTTCATAATTCCCATAGGTGATTCTAGAGAGAGAAAGTGGATAATCACTGATTTGGAATGAGAACATTCTTCGTAGTGAGGTCATTCCATCCTCTTGGTCACTTTTGGGTCTATCACAGATTGGTCTGAGAGCAATCTTTTGTCTTAGTCTCTTCTGTACACACCTGCTCAATTCTTCACCCTTCTTCTTGATCACTTCATCCCCATTATGTCATTTACTGTTAACTATTCTTACCTCTCCAGCTCGTATTCTTGTTCTTGAATATTGACTTCTCAAAGAACCTCTCTTACACAAACCTGCAACTGAAAAACGCAGGAAAAGTGACCAGAAGGTAAGTGCACTTTTTCGGTATGGAAGATTTGACCTCTTAGAGCATCCTTATGTGGCTCCCTACTTTAACTTTTGAGTTAAAGTTAAAGTAGAGAGCAAAGTCTCAAAAAACCTTAAAAATCAGGCTCCTCAAATGCCTCTCTAATTTGCTACATTTTGTAACTTTGCTACAGTAACCCCAAATTTAGGTAGGCACTGTTTACGAACCAAAAGATGAGAGGGAGGGAAGAGTAAAAGTTTGAATAGAGAGTCTGATTTTATGAGTTTTTTTATAAAGTGACTTGCTAAAGTTTGAATAGAGAGTCTGATTTGTGAATTTTTTGAAAAGTGACTTGTTAAATTATAAAAGGTATTTTTGAGGTTAAATTTGGTATTTTTTTTTTGTGTGTGAGAGGATGCTCTTAGTACTGAAGTTAAATAGTACGGAGGAATTCCATGAGTTAACTCAATTTTGGTAGACTTTGGACTTGAAAGAAATGCAATCAAACAACGAAGTAAAATCCTATGCCCCTCCTGCAAAAAAGTGCAATCAAACAATAAACTAGTGCACCCACAAAATTCCCTTAGTCTAGTCCCCCGCTAGAGAAGGCATCAAACAGGTCCTGTCAGGGGTGGATTAACCTCAAGTCCAGTTCCTTCAGCTATCGTCCAAAGAAACGTCACTCCATAAACAAATATTGTAAGTCAGCTGATTTCTACTTGAAATTGGTGAAGATTTCGATTTCAATTTGTCTGTTACGGATAATGCTATGGGTACAGAGCTAATTGTCCAGAGAATGCACAGATCTGATGTGGCCGGTGAATTGGCAAAATAAATGGGCCCCACTCCTCTTCTTTTTTGTTCAAATTTTTAGTCCCAAATTTTGCCCGGGAATATTGAGATCTAAAACTCCCTCTTCCCTCCCAATTGGGATTGTCTTCTATAAAAATCCATCATCAACGCCACGGCGCCACCCACTCCATATTTTCCCGACCACCACCCACCACCACCAAACTCTACCGACCTCTCTCCCGACTGTCATTTCTCTCAATGTCTCTCTTTTAGCAAAACCCAATTTCGTTGTCGTCTTCTCTCTTTCTCCATTGGCGATCGTCCTCCGTCTACACCATCGCCACTTTGTACACCTCTCGCTGACGCGGCTCTCTCCACAACATTTGTCTCTGTTATCTGTCTAGAAGGAAGATTCAGAATTTTTTGATTGGAAGGAAGATTCAGATTTTCCTCGTAGAAGGTGTATATTTACATATATAAACATGTGTATATTCTGTATGTGTATACCCCTATTTCTGTTGGCTGTCAGAAAGAAAACCGAGGGCAGAGTGATCAAACTGTGATTAGGTGATGCAAATAGAGTTTGTGGGGCGCTGAAACTCTCATTAGGTAATGGAAATGTTGTTTTAAATTATGATGAAATTGGTGAATGCTGAATCTGGAACAAAATGGTCACATGTTCTTGAATCTCGAATGCTAAAAAAGTTGCCACATAATGGACAAGTCAAATGACATATACAACGGGGGTTTTGGATTTAGAGTCACGGGAAAATTTTGACAGGGTTCCTTTGTTTTATGACCGAGCCCGACGCATCGCGTCTCAAAGTAACAACAGCAGCGACAAACAGGATAAACAAGAACAGTTTATATGAGCCCCGCTGGGCGTTTCTCATCCTAAATTACCATTCATAATCCAAATTTACATATAAGCCCACGCATGGTTGTTCTCATCACAATTATCAATTACATTCCAAGTGAGGTTTCGCAAAATTAAAAACCTTGTTTTACAACGGAAACAAAATATAGGGTACAAGGCCAACCGTCGTCACGCCTATCATACTACAACTTGAAATTCCTAAATACATACTACAAGTTGATATTTCAACATGTTGACAGTCGGCATCCAACTTCATCTTTTTGTTTCACCGAAACTTGCTTCAGCAAAATTCCAACAATGGAGGGAACTGTCCTTTTGCTCAGCTGGTGTTGACCGTGTTTTGTGTTTCACCCAAGCTTTGTGTGAATCCTCCAAAGGGCCTTTTTGTATATGTGAAAGGCACAAGGGAATTTAGTCACTTGTTCACTACAAGCTGGCCAATCTTCATCGATACCGGGGGTCCTTCCAATACAACATATTAGTATTGTTTTCCTGTCACTTGCGCTCTCTTTTTTGCGTTCGGTTTCTGCCTGCATCTCCATAGCTGCCCTCACTCCACGAGGAGGAGATATATCCCCTGGAGAAGAAAAGATAATGCTTAAAGATAATGCAAGCAAACTAGTAAAAATAATTATGTATCTACCCAGAAAAGAGTTGGATATATATTATGTATCTACCCAAGAAAGGTACAAAACTAGAGCTCCAGTATATTAGATAATTATCAAAAAACCATGATGGGATTATTCCTCATGCTAAAAATTAAATCGTATGTCTCTGTTTTTTTCACCCAATTTTCAGGTTTATGCCAAATATATGATAAGACTACAAGATTAGCAACGTCAAACAATTGAAAACTCTCCAACATAGTTTCAGCTGGGTTCATCATCTAAAACCAACCCGAAAGGACACCATTTAATTCAAATTCAGCCAATTTAATTTAAATCAATGCTACAAGCCTACAACATTCATAAAAAAAAAATCCCCAAATTCACTCTAAACCCTAATTATTGTTCTAAGTTTTGGGAAATCAAACAATGAAATTGAAAGAAGCTCAGAGCGATAGAGAGAGACCTTGGTGATGGGTATGGTGTTGAAGTCACGTAGAACGTCGGTGCGAGGAGGGTCATGGCTGCTGGTGTGGGTATGGCGCCTCTGGTTCGTCGATCCCCTCTCCCTCTCTCTCGTCGATCCTCTTCTCTATCTCTCTCACTCTCACTGGTTCGACGCGTCTGGCGTCGATCTTCTTCTTCGTTGACTGATTTCATCTTCCAGTCTTCCCCTGCTTTCTGGAGCGTGATATGAGAGGAGTGGTGATTTTGAAATTTTTTGAGAGCAAATTTGAACGAAATATAAGAGTGGGCCCCATTTATTTTGCCAGCTCAGATCGGTGCATTCTCTGGACAATACCTCTGTACCCATAGCATTATCCTTCTGTTACTTATTCCAGACTTATTCTCAAAATTGACTTTCTACGAAAATGTGTTAAGTGCATGTACCTTTGTTTCCATTCATTTACAATCTCGTAGTTGAAAAATGCACGGAAACAGAGGCATATGCACTTCGGACTGAAGCTAATATAGAGGAATTCCATGAGTTCCAATCAAACAACAAATAGTGCACCCCCACAATTCCCAATTCTAATCCCCTTTAGAGAAGGCATCAAGCAGGGCCATAGGGGCAGATTAGCCTCAAGTCCATCCATCATTAGTTCCTTTGCCTATCGTCCAAAGAAACGTCACTCCACAAACAAATAGTATAAGATACCCACAACCTGAGAGAGAGAGAGAGAGAGAGTATTCCCTACCTGTTTGGTGAATATCTCCAATTTATCCAGTCAAAACAAGAAATGAAGGGAAAAAAATTAAAAATGTCTTTACCCCATAGGCAGGATTCAGGCTCAATTTTTCAAACCCTTCCAACCTCATTTGATAAAATGAGACAGTGATAAAATAAGACTGCACTGTACATGGCACAAGGACAAAAGACATAATTACTATTTTGCCCCTGCCCAAAAAAAGTAATAAAAAAAAAATACAATCATTACTCATATATGGTAGGCCCCTTAAAGAAAAGAAATGACAAAATGGTAAATAATGCATTGGGTGGTGATTTAATCACACTTGGATTTTATCTAATGGGAAAGAGAGTGATTTTATCAAGTGCTTGATTTTATGGGATTTCCCATAAAATCTAACAGAAAACTCAGTCTCAGTTACGAAGCGCTTTTCTGTATTGGCCAAATCTTCAATTTTTTTCTTTTTCTGTAAAAAAAGAGTGCCTCAATGAACCAAACTAATTTCTCTAGTCTCTCCCACTGCCCTTTCCCAGGCGTTTGAGTGAGATGAGGTAACCCAAAAGACAAATCGTTGCCGAGGAAAATCGACCTGCAGTCTCTCCGAAGCATGTAGATTAACCAATGTGAAAACCCTTGGGATTTATCTTTGGAAAAATTCCTAACTGTACAGATCTGGCCCCGTTCCACTAACTCAAAAAGGCAAAAGCCGTCTTATTGCGCTTTTCGAGACAGGTCATCCTCTCACAATACATCACATAAAAAATCACAAAAAACCAACGAGTATTTCGAGTTCTCACATAAAAAAGCTAAAAAGCCGAAAAGCCAAGTTAGTGCACCCCAGAGTCTTGTTTCCAAAATGCATATTTCATTGGAGCAGATCCAATACTCTCTTCTTTTTTTGTGGCTTGGAATCTCTAGGCATGGTTGACATACTCCCATACTCTCTTCTTCTGAGAGCAAAAACCCTTCTCAAGGAAAACTGGAAAGGGAAGAAAAACCAGCCTTATCCGAGGATGTTTAATGAGTTAACTCTGCGTCAAGCTCATCTTCTCCAGGGATTGAAATAACATGAACCTTTCAGGGAAACTTAAATAGCAAAAGGTAATTGTGTCTATCTCCTCTCAAATTGCAAGTTGTCTACTAGATGTGGGATTGTCCGATCTTGATGAAATTTCAGATTGTTGTTCCCTTCGGCGAGCTCTATACGTTGATCGGAGCGGATTGCCAAGTTTCTCTCGGAATCTAGGAGTTTGGGATATCCACTTTGGTGAGGCCTAAACTTGTATTTTGTTGATTTTGTTGAAATCTACCTGTGGGTGATATTTGTGAGCCTCTAGTGGTGTACTAGAGAGGAACTTTTGTAATCCCATTATTATTATAGTGGAAGATTCGGAAGCGGACTTTGGTCCCATGGACGTACCTCTATTTTAGGAAGAACCACTTAAAATCTTGGTGTCTCGTGGTTTGCTTGTGTTCGTTATTTTTACGGCTCCTAGATTTACTTGTTTGGATATTGTGCTTTGCAATATTTAGTCTGTTCTCTATTTACACAAGGAGGGAAAAATACAAAGAGGGTTCTTGCTAGTAGTTTTTCCCAACAATCTCTGGGGCAAAATTTTAACCATTCCACTAAGAAAACTATTCAAATGTCATAGTTTCAAGCAGCTAAAAAACATGGAAGGTACCAATATCTGTTAAAAACAAGGTTAAAATCATGCCAGGTACAGTGTCCATAAAAACAAAATGTCTGCGACAACACTTTCAGTGCTAAAGGGTCTTAGAAAAACTTAAATTCGAGTTGTTCATTATCGAAATGGACGGCCGGATGTAGACACTACATCGTTTAGTGTATTTGGCGCACTACATGGATACGTGTTATATAGGTAAAAAAATACCAGTACTGAACGGATAAATGGTGAAGTTGGTTGTCGATTGATTGTTATAACAATCTTTGTTTGAATTGAGGATTCAAAGGGATTAGCATACATGAAAAATGTTTGAACCTCTGTTCCCGTGCATTTACAACTGAAAAACACGCGAAAAGTGACCAGAAACAGAGATAAGTGTACATTTTGGTACGAAAGATTTGACCTCTTATGGACTGAAGCTAATATGGAGAAATTCCATGAGTGAACTCAATTTTAGTAGACTTTCGACTTGAAAGTTCTATGGCACTCGGAAGAGGGGTTCCTGGTAAGCGGTTCCTGGAGAGCGTCCTTAGTGAGCACATCCGGGCCGTCCAAAAGTGCTTTGGACGGTCCAGATTTTTCTTTGAAAGAGTCCAAAAATATTTTGGACTCTTTCATGGAAAAATCTGGCGCTCACCAAAGGCGCTCTCCAGAGGACGGCCTGGATGCGTTGAGCACTACTACGTACACAGAATGGATACCTATAATGTACCCAGAATTCAATTACATTCTGGATACCTAGACTTTTTGAATCAGACAATAAACTAGTGCACCCACAAAATTCCCAAGTCTAGTCCCCCTCTAGAGACGGCATCAAACAGGTCCACAGGGGTGGGTTAGCCTCAAGTCCAGCTCATTCGGCTATCGTCCAGAGATACGTCACTCCATAAACAAATACTATAATATACACACAACCAGAGGGGGAGAGAGAAAGAGAGAATATACCCTACCTGTGGTGAATATCTCCAATTTATCCAGATGTACAATCCCATAAAAGAAATCCATAAAATCACCTATAAAATGCATCCAATGGAATGTCTTATCCCGTACACAGGATTCAGTTGCGAAATGCTTATCTTTAATGGTCAAATGACTCAAATCTTAAGGGTTTTTTTTCCGGTAATGGAGAGTATCTTGATAAACTGAATTAATCTCTTTTACCGAGAGGCAACGATGCCGAAGCAAGTAGATCAACCACTGCGACAACCCCTTGAGATTTATCTTCCGAAAAATTTCCAACTCTCCGTAGAGTCTTGTTTGCAAAACGCATATTTCATTGAAGCAGTAAGCTAAGGTCCTTCCAATACTCCTTTTATTATGGCTTGGAATCGCTAGGCATGGTTGACAATGCTCTCTTCTTCTCAGAGCAACAAACCTTCTCAAGGAGAACTGGAAAAGAGAGAAAAACCAGCCTTCTCAACGAGAATGTTAACGAGCTAACTCTGCATCGATCCATCTTAGGAAGTATTTGGTTTGAGGTTCAACAAGTATTTGGTTTGAGGTTCAACTCCCACTAACGCGCTACCAGTTATTTTGTTTAACTAGATAAAAAGCAACTTTCAATGAACCTTTATGGAAATATAAAGATCAAAAGGCTAGTAGACAGAAGAGTTTGTGTCTATCTACTCTCAGATTGCAAAGTTGTCCAGGCTAGACGTGGGCTGATATCTGGGGGCAAAATTAAACCATTCCACTCATCCTACAAAACACAAGAACAAGAAAATCTGAAGCGTCATAAACTTACGCTGTAAGCTGTATTCCTTAGCTCAAGAGATGAAACTATAGGCTTGCCTACCAAAACATGAATAATGACAGACTGGCGTAAGCTAGTCATTTGTCTTGTGACAGCTATAACAACACTCAAAAAACTATTCGAATCTCATAGTTTTAAGCTAAAAAAACATCGAGGTACCAATCTCTCTTAAAAAACACGGTTAAAATCATGCACGGTACAGTATCCATAAAAACACAACGTCTGCGACAACACTTTCAGTGCGAAAGGGTCTTAGAGAAACTAAGGCACCACATTAATCTACGACATGTACTGTAAAGCAGCACAAAGCTCATTGTCCAAACACCTAGGTAAGAAGTCTCCAGATACATTATGGCAGTCTAGACATTTCTCTGCCAAGTTGCTTCTAGTAATCATCGGGGGTCTGACTCCGACTCCTAATTGGGCTTCCGCTCCTGCTCCTCGCGCCGTAAGGAGACCTTGAGTAAGACCTTTCTCTATACCTTGACCTTGAGCCATATGGAGACCTCGAATAAGACCTATCCCTATGCCTTGACCTGTGTCAAAAATTCAAGACATTAGCAACCATAACTCGATTACTTCATCTTAAGTAACAATCTAAGGACAATGGATATTGATTTCAAACTTAATACCTCGAATAGGATCTTCCATGGCGCGGTGATCGAGAATAACGAGATAAGGACCTTCTGCTGTCAGACCCCCGGCCGCTGCAAGAGAATGTCACTCTAATTAGATAATCAGAAATCCCAATCAAGACCTTTATGCTCAGGAGGAGAGAAGAGGGGAGAATCAAGTGACCCCGTTGAGTTGGAAAATTTTCCGATAATAGGTCTAATATTTATAGCTAGTATTTCACCCATTTGAACCTACAGACATAGGAAGAATTATCGTAAAAGTCCCTCTGCAATTACAAACTTTGACCTTTTTTTATTGCCAAACGCAGCTCTAAGGTATTTCAACCCACCGTCCAGCAAATAGCTCCGCCCCTAATAACACTGGTGTCAAACATAATAACCAGGAGAGATTACCTTGAACGCTGTCTCACCCTCATCTCTGCAGGCTTCTTTCTATTTTCCTCGGCAAATACAACAGCCAGCTCTCGACCAAGAAGAATTTGACCATCCATATGATATTTGGCATCCGCAGCATCATCAGGATCCAAGAACTGAACAAAACCAAAGCCACGTGGCTCCCTACAACCATAGAATGATACGAGTGAAAAGGTGATTACATGAGTATTGCAATTCCGAATGAATATAAACCACAAAATGTTCTCCAATTGTTACAATAATGAAAATTTTGGTTCCTGAGAATTAAGGAATACTAAGACGAGCACAAAGACTTTTCTCACACCTTATACAACTCAAGTAAAGCAATTACAAGGCTCTAACCTTGTGCGGGTCAAAGTTAAAATGTGAGTTGAAATTCTTCAAGACTTGAACGTCTTCATACAGTATTCAAACTCAACTTCCTTCAATCTTCAAGTACATTAAGATCATCTTGAACAACTCTTATTACTTCATTCTTCTCTTCAACACTTAAAATAAAAATAACCAATTCCCATAAAGCAATTGTTGAGAATAGAGCAAGAACCTATCAGAAATAGCAGTAGGAAAAACGGAAGGAATGGATTGGCAATAGGACAAACTCTCTATTACACATTTTAACTCAAGAAATGATAGTAACTAGATTATGTCAAAATTGGGAATCGCCCAAGAACAACTCCAGATAAAGATATACTCACCCTGTATAGTAATCCCGGGGCAAGTACACGTCCTTTAGAGGACCAAACTCCCCAAAAGGCCCACGGAGGTCTTCTGGCCTGCATCCAGAGTAAACTTAGAACTTGATTTAAGACAAGCACTTGGATAGGTCATATAAGAATCAAAGTCAGCAGATAACATTACCAACTGTGGTAAAAGATCAATAGAAAAATGTCACAAGAACATACCTACAATCATGGCGCAGGTTGCGAACCAAAAGACTGGTGGGAAGATCTCTATCACGACCCCCGTATCGACCCCTAGGACTCGGGCTTCGACGTCTTCTGCTGTACCCACCTCTTGGAGGTGATGGACTGTAACTATAACTTCTTCCCCTCATTTTTCCGCAAAATTCAACCCTATTTCCAAATGAACCACAGTAATCATAAAAAAGTGCAAGTTCGAATCATTATCAAGAATTTTTCTCTTTTCTTTCCGACTTCCATCAAGATTCTCAGAGCAACTCCAGCCTTTACTCTGTTTGTTGACTCAGAACCAGAATTTAAGTAAAACCTCTCTAAACTCACGCCAGTCCTTGACTCAAAGTCATACCAGATTATATTTTACTCAAATCTTCAACCAAACCAAGGAAGACACAGATTTTTGAAGGCTTATTTTGCTCCCTCACAATTTACAACTATGCAATTAATGAAGCTTTTACTCAAATTTGAGCTCACGCTTGAGTTTGTCAATTGGAGACTTCATAAAAAATGCAGCTTTTGCTCAAATTTTGAGTAAGGGCTGGAAATGCACTCACCAATTCGGTGTAACTATTGAAAAAGGAAAAGACATGGCCATGGCAGAGCCACGCTTGAGCAAGTCGAGTCAATTATCCCAAATCGTTTACTCTTTTAAAAGTGGGAACTACACAAATTTCAGTTGCTCCAGATTCTATTTAACCTTCGCATTTAAAAATAAACACACACACACATTCGTCAATTATCTACACAAATTTCAGTTGCTCCAGATTCTATTTTACCTTTCCATTTGAAAATAAACACACACAAATTCGTCAATTATCGCCGAATTGCGTTAAGGATCAATTGGAACCATGTTAACAAAATGTCACAGTCAACCTATATTATTAGCAAATCAATATATTCAGATCAATCAGAGCTCCGTTGCGGATCTATAACTAACCTAGTTACCGAATAAAATACTTGGAAACAAAAAACACGCATTAAATTCGTCAATTATCAACGAACTACGATCCGATAATCGCACAAGAAAATTGAAGCAAATAAACAGATACATACAGAAAGAGAGATCTGATTGGAAAAAAGAAGTTACCTCTGAACGCAGAAGCTGCAGTTCTCTGCTTTGTGGCTCTCGATTGAACGTTTCTCTCTCTAAACGCAACAGAATTTGGGAAAACGATTCTCTCTCTCTCTCTCTCTCTCTCTCTCTCTCTCTCTCTCTCCTCTATCTGGTAATAGGTGAATCGAGAAGTTTCTGGGACTTGGTATTTCCCAACGTGCAAGGACGCCGTATATTGGAAGACTCCTCTTATTGGGTTTGGGTTATTTACTAACGGGGCTAAAGTTTGGGCCAAGTCCAGTATTCACAAAAGGAGTGAGTTCCACTCAGGTCCATATGATTTGGACTGAACCAATGTTCTTACCCAGAGTCCGCACGTCAATAATCGGAACCGTTTGATTTTACCTCAAGATGAATGGGGGTTCAAACAACATCGACCAACTTTATTTTTAGGTAATTAATATTGGCACTCCTCAAATTGCAAATGGCACTGCAAAAGGGGAGTACCAATATCAATAAGAGGGAGTCCCTTATTGTCAATATCAAGTCCAAATAGAGATCTCGTTTTGGGGTGTCATTAACAATTTGAAGAGTGATAATATCAATTTCCTATTTTTTTAATGTGGTTGATGTTTAGGATGAATTAGAAAAGTAAATTGTTATGATTATCAATGGCCTCCCTAGAAATAAATACAACATGGCATGTATAATTGGATTGTCTAGTTAAAATATGGTCGTGCCATCATTTAGTTGGTAAAATGGAAATTGTAGAAAATCATTTAGGAGTGTTTCTACCACATAAACACATCTAAGGCTCCGTTTGTTTGGCGTAAAATATTTTCTTGAAAAAATATTTTTTAGCATTTGGGGGTTTGGTTGCACAAATTTAAGACAAAAAAAAATTCCGTGTAAAATATTTTCCCCCAGTTAGAGGAAAATGACTTTTCATAAGAACTCCGGTAGGTCATTTTTCAAAATTTCTCCCAATGCCTTTCTTCACGACTTAATCCACTGGGCTCGCTCTCTCTCTCATATGAATGTATACTCGTTTTTTTAACAATCCATATGTATATATACAAAATTGTGTATTACAGAATTTGGTTAACAAAACACTCAAAAAAAAATTATCTGACCTAGCCCTCTTTTTTTTTTTTTTTTGCTTCCTTAAAATTATTTTTTAATATCTTTAGTTTTGGAGAAATTGGTTGAAGGTACGGTTATTCCAGAAAATCTTTTTCATAAAACATAAGTTTTGCGTATCTACCAAAAACCAGAAAATAAAAACGAAAATAACATTTTCAGAAAAAATATTTTGCACCGAAACAATCGGAGCCGAAGAATATTCAGTAGATGTCGATATCTTCATACAGGAAGGTCAACAGACGACAACCAGAGTCATTTATCACTATAAAGTAAGCTTGGCACCAAGCACATCCACCGCTTTAAAGCGGCTGAGCACCCCGTTTGCTCAAAAACCCAAACACGGCCATCGATCGATCCAAGCGCAAGGCAACACAAACTCCACTCTCAGTCACTCAAGTATCATATTTCAAACCGACAACTCATGAACAGGATGAATTCCAGTCGGGTCCATGAACAACCAATGTTCTTATCGATTCCACCTGTTAATTATCAAAACAATTTCCTTTTACTACCTCAAGATGAATGGTTCAAGCAATGTCGACGAACTTTATTTTTAACGTGGTTGATATATTTGACGAGTTTTAAAAGTAAATGATTTTGAGTATCAACGGGAGCTCCAATAGAAAAAATGACATAATTGCACAGACCACTTAAAATATGGTTGTAGCATTCATTTAGCTAGTTGACGTGTAATGGATTTGGCTTAGGGCTTGTTTAGGTTGTCTAAGAAAACAATGCTCTATTCTTTTTACAGTTGAAAAGTCACTTATTTGGCTTCTTTACTTATAGTATTCAAAACTCACAAAAAATCGATCAATAGTTATCAAAAATTCATTTGTCATGGGAGGTTGTAATTAGTAATACTCTTTCCCAATTTGTTTGTCAATCTTACAAGTTGTTCAGATAGACAAAGTTGTACAAACTCAGATTATCTGGATACTTTTGTTCCAACAAATTTAATTTGTTTCGGATAATGACTACCAAATGATCCCAACTTTAACATTTATAACTATTTAGAAACTAAAATCTAATCATTATTGATTTGTTCGGGATTTTTCGCCGATATATACCATTTTTTCTTTTTATTAAGCCAAATATACCGTTTTCCTAACTACTTTTAAAAATATACCATGCCGCACTTCCCGTCTGCGGCACCAGTCGAAGAAGCCATCTGGCAAGTCAATGGCATCACGTAAAACATGTGGCATTATAAAGCAAAACCGCATATGTCACATACGGCAAGTAGACCGCATAATAAAAGCGTCTATATATATATTCTTGTGTGCGTAGTTGGCACTGCAGACGAAATGGATCTAACTTACCTTTTGGAAGAAAGTTAGAACAGGGATAGAGTTCTCGTAGACGTACATCAGATGAATCGGATGCAAGCATTCGATTTCGTAGACTAGTTGAAGATGAAAACGTCTTCGTAGGAATAGCACAGTAAATGGAAGGCTTGTTCATTATATTCTTCCTCCCCATCATTCTACAATATTCGCCTCGCTCGAGTACGACCCTAAAGACAGATGGATGATGACAATGCTCTTGCACCCCATTCGCACTTGGATGCATGGCTTGCCCGCCGCTGGGCCAGTACCCGGATCTTTTCCCTCTCCATAGAATGATGGGTCTCCGCAGACCTGTGACGTGGAATATAATATGTAGGATGCAAAAGACGGAAACCAGCCCAACAGTGGGTGTCGATCCACGTGAAGACCATCACAACTACCCTCGATTGGACTATGATTTATCATTTTTTTTATCAACGTGGTTGGCGAGGTTTTGTGACTCTGAAAGAGCAATACGATACGACCGGAGATTTTGTATTTATGTTGGACTGGAACAAAACACCTTACTCCAGAGATGCGGCAACTTTATTGGAGTGGCCAAACTTATTCGTCAAGCCTAACAAGTTGGAAGCGAAGTGTCGGTAGTAAATGCAGAAGGTGCCTAAAGCACATTCCGTGCAGATGATGAACGAAAGAAGGTTCCAATGTCTCCACAACAATGTTTGCGAAAGGCTCCGGGTAGAGATTACGGCAATGACGAAGCGGGTTACGCGTCAGGAGAAATTTATCGATGGTATCAAGGAGTTTGAAAGGGATGGTTGTAATAGTAAGGAGTTGATTAAAGCAATTGAAATGATCAGTAATATATAACCGATCTAGAACTATCTGGCTATTCAGATGACGAATTTTAGTTTTGTCTGTTTCATTTTCTAGTTGAATGAAGTTTGCAATGTATTAGATGTTTGATCATGAATATGCAACCGATCCGAAACTATCTGATTATTCTGATGAAATGTAGAAGACTTGTTTATTTTTATTTTGTGGGACAATTTGTATTTGATGTTTGATTTTAGTCATGTGTGGATGCAAATTTTAGTAATGTCATTTTCTTTTGTTTGAAATGCTTTACGATTGAATTTCATAGTAATTTGTTATAATGGCACATTATTTGATATATTGGAGAAAATTATGTAACATAACATTTATTCGGACTTCATTACCCTTGACTAAGAATTTTGTAGTCAACAATTATCTTTTAGCCAAAAATTGCTTCAAATAAATCTGTGTCCTGGTCCCACATTTTTATTTGTGTCCTGGTCCCACAAAAAAAATGTGGGGCTATACGTCGCATTTTGTAAATGCGTTACCTCTGACCATATTGAATACTGACTTAGGATTTGACAAGCTCATGCAAAAGGTAGGCAAAATTCATATGCGCGTACAGGATTAGACTTGCCTCAGACTATATTGCAACTGACAGACAATTTGACTTGTCATTGGAATCATATGCCGCATTGTCAATATGTGCGATGAAAGATAACCGAAGTACGCATATAGGGAATGCGATACCCCTGCCAATACTGAGGGGTGATTAGACTTGTCACTGGAAAGTAATTTTGATAACTTTTGGAATCGTACGACGCATTGTCAATATGCGCGATGCAAGATAACCGAAGTACGCATATATGAAATGCGATACCCCTGAGCATAATACTGACAAACAATTTTACTTCTCATTGTAAATAACGTTTATAAGTACTAACATAGGTAACTTACATGATTAGAGAACATTGATGTTCATTTGGGTCATCTGAGATAGGTAACTTTCATGGCTGATGATGGTTTTGGATCTCGATGGATACTTGGCCCATTTAGATATCCAGGAACTTGGTTCATTGGTACCGAAGTGAAAAGCAGTACAAATGCAACGTGAAAACAAGGTTGATTATGAAAGAGCTATTAACAGAATAAAGAGAGAGAAAAATAGAATGTTACTGTGTAGATGTCGGTACTACATACTCAAGCTTGCAAAGGGGGTTGTTGATGCAAGTGGAAGGGAACTCACGGAATTTGAGCGCACGAATGTGTTGAGCAACGACAAATACCTGTCTTATTATGAGATGTTAGACGAGGAAGAGTAGTGATTGTTTCATGAAGTACGCATATATTATGACATGTCCCAATGTAATTTATTCAGTAGTAAGTAGACTTCATAAATAAAAATTGCTGATTCCCTTACTAAACGAAGACTATTTATTTATTTTTGAACCAAACATGAGTACATATCTTCTTCATCTGAGAGTTCCACATCGGACTACAGTTCTTCTTCATTGCTCCAAGATGGGTACTTCTGTGCATCGCCCATGAATCTTTGTGACGCACATTCAGCTGCTTCATTCCTTAGTTGGCATCTTTTGATACGCATAGCCATATGTGATTACGTTTCTCACGCATGCGGTTTATTGCTCTTAGTAACATTTAAGGGTTATTTATTGGCATGTTGATTGCCAATTGTCATGGGATTCTTGCATTCAAATTGCGACAATCTTCGAGTGGCACTGGCAATCGAGCTAGCCAGTAGACCCACTCCTCTTGCATTGTATTTATGACTCTTGTAGGCCAACGGAGGCAAGGAGTCAAAGGATAATAGAATTGGTCTCCTTCATCGACCAATTACCTACCCATCGCTTCGTAGATGTCCCTTACATTGTATGACGCCAATTGAGGTTACAAAATGAGTTCACTTATAAATAGGCCATTACACGAGTGCAATGGTGGTGTATTTTAAGAATGCATTATATGTGTATGCATCAGGAAAAAGAGTGAAGCGTGGAAAAGTGACACCACAGGTATACGGAAAGGAAACACCGCCATTGCAATCGCATGAATTAACTTTACAACAGAAAATATGAATTTCCGATGATATGGCTTCATACTAATAACATATTTTTTGGAAAGACAAACACAAGTAATTCATTGATGAGTCGAACAAGATGTACTCATAAGCCCGATTACATGTAACACAATTACATAGTAAACCACATCACATGTTGGTTCGAGAAGTTAATGATTGTCCTCGTACTCGAGAACATGTTCGTTTGTTATGCCCTTGTTGTCCAACAAAATGTGCAGGTTTGTGTCTGTGATGGTTGTAACTCCATCCATTCCATCTCATTTCTAAACTGTTTAATTTGTGGTTGCCCTCGACCCCGAGTCCATTCTTGGTTAAAAAAGGATTGTTGGTGTAATACCCTTGACCCATAAGCGCGTTTTATTGCTTAATTATGTGATGGGTGTTTGATTTTAAGCATGTGTTTTGAATGATAAGTTAGCATAACATGTGATATAAGGAGTTAGATACATGTAGACGAATGGGCATGACCACACCGAATAATTTTCCTATAAGCCTAATAGAACAATAGAGGTTTCTACGTTTTTCTTTCATTCTCATCTATCCCACCGCTTACGGAAAAAAAAGAGGAAACAGGGAGAGATAGAGAAAGGCGTGAGAAAAAGAAAGAAGAATAAAAGGGGAAGTCTAATCCATGCTTTCTTCTTCTTGATTTCATAAATTCTATGTTCAAATCATACTTTGGAATAGCGTTTATGATTAACGACTATAAAAACCCTTGATTATGGAGTTTTGAAAGAGTTCTTGGTGAATTTTAGATGAATTCATTCAGTTCATGCATATTTTGTAATTCTGTAGATTTTAGGGCATGTATGGGCGTATGGCTGACTTTGGGGATTTTATTGACATGGTCACACAGCTCATGATTTTCCGAAATTTTATTGAGAGTTCATCTATGGGTTCTCTTTGTTGGGTTAAAATTTCGGACCTTGATTCCTAGTATATAGCTCTATAGAAATTTTAGAAGTTGCTGCTGTCATTTCGGATTTCTACTAGCTGTAGTAACACATCTTGGTAAAACGGTCATAAGTTTTAGTAGGAGTATCGAAATTGCGCATTGTTTGATTTTAACTAGACTCGTGTATCTCTTCGTACATGTATGATTTATATCTTAATTTTGGCCCCACAAAATTAGTTTTTGCATTGAAGATTAGATAGGTGCAATTTCTGCAAATCTGTTTTCCTTAAAGGGACTAACTCTCTTTAAATGGGTGTATAAGTCTTGTCCGAACTTCGTTTTTGACCTTTGACCTATCGATGCGAAGCTTATGACGTGTATTTTGTGTTGGTATGAATTTTGTACCTAGGAGTTGACAGATTGCTGCATTTTTAGGTCCTTAAGTATCGACTTAACGTTATTGTTGGACCTCAAAAAATTGTTATGGATACTTAAATCATTTAAGAAATTCATTTGGACTTTGGGACTACTTGAATGGTAACAAACATATGTTTACGTTACTTGTTTAATGTAGGAGACCGAGTGATTGCGTGGATCGAGGCGAGTGATTAATACCTAAGCTATATGATTTTAAACATGTTTTGTTACCAAATGTGAAAGCTACGACTTATTTACGTGATTTGCTCAATGATGTGAACTCCATGGACTTGAAATGAAAGGTGGATAATTTTATTATCTATTAGTGGCATCCCTTATGTCCCAGCTTGCTAAGGGACAATTCTAGAAGGCTAGCAAGACGTGTTTGTGTTAGTTGTGGGATAATGCGATAGATGTCTAACTTATCCACACTGGTGACATCTGGTGATACGACGAATTGTGGTGGGATGTGCATTATAAATTATTGTGTGAACTGTCAATTCCTTTTGGAATATGTGAAATTTGAATCTGGTTATCTTTGAAACGTAACTCGTTTATACTGTTCATTGAAAGCGTGTGGCTTGCGCATTAATCATTCATACGAGCTTGGGCTTATGTAAATCTTTTCCCACCTTTTAGGCAATGACGAGTAGGAGTGTGGCGTTGGACTCTTTTGTAGATGGGCTATACATATGGAGATGTAGATAGGGAGTGTACTTTTGACTTGGTTATTCTTGTAGTGGTTTGCGAAACTTGAAAAGAAGCACGGCTCTGGGATGTACTTTGAGTTTGAGAACCTGATGTAAAGACACGTTATGGTTTTTGAATGTTAATACAGGCTTGGTTTCTGCTGCTTAATTCGTGAGTCCCCTTTGGTCATTTGCTTATGAGATACTTTATGCCCATGATTTCACCAGCACTTTGTTATGATTTAACCTTCATGGACGGGTTTGGGTCGTGACAGTTGGTCCTTCGTTGGGCGGCCAACACGGTCTGTCACAAACGGGGAAAAATGGTTGTGACCTATAAATGGCAATGTTTGAGTTCATCGTCCAAATGTCCTCAAAATATTGGAATACGTCAACACGCATTTTCATGCATACCGAAATCACGTGCAAGTATGGCATCTTCCATTGCTGAAACTTCCCGCAAGTGCACTTTCACTGCCTTAAAGATGACTCCCTGACCAGCCTTAATAATTACGGATGGATACGAAGCTTTTTCAAGGCAGTGCAACTCCCGCACCAGGAATCGAAAATGCAAGCTGCCTAACCCATCGTGTAGCCTGTCATATGGGGTTTACCATGACCAAGGTGGGGATATTGTAATATCCGGCATTCAAAATATTGATATTGTGTCTGTTTTGTTAAAAAAAATAGATGAAACTCTTGACTAATACTTGTTGTCTTTTAGTTAGTTATATTTCTTTAAAGAAATAAAAGGAGAGATGAGGATGGAGTTAATGGGTATTTTGTCCCAGAGAGTTTTTGGGGATGAGCTGGTGAAACGTGTAACCATGAAAGGGTATCCAACATCTTAGTTAAACCCACTTGTGGGAATTTTAAAGGCACTATGCATGCATGGGTTTTTACTTGGCCTGGGAATAGGTAGTTTATATAGGCATTGGTTGATGGTCATTTAAAGAGGGGTGCTACACTGAGAGAAAGATCAGAAGAGGGTGGGGCCAAATAAAGAGAGGGGAAAGGGGTTTTCTGTAGAACAAAAAATAATAGAGTTCGTTGGGGAAGGAACTGTTCTCTGTGAATTAGAGATATAATTAGGTGGTGTTTTGCTGTTTGGTTGAGAGAGTGGTTTATATCTTTCGATTATTGTTATTGTTATCTCGTGGTGCGTGTGGATTTCGGGGCGTTGCATACACCAAATTTGTGTCAGAGTTTGTACGTGTAAAAAGGTCGAAGAAATATAATTGCGGGAAACAAAATTAAATTTAAAGCCATCTAATTCATGAGTAGTCTAGTACTTAAGGTTGATACGTGATAACTTGAATTCACCAATTTCAAGAAAATCTCTCAACTAGTAATATAATCCCAAAATAGCTTCAGATATCCATAAGAGAAGGCAAAATTGTCTCGGCCGTGCATAGGCTGCCTAAAAGGATCAAGACAAAAAAGATTCTACACACAGTTTAAAGTCTACTAAGGTAACATAGTGCCCCAATATATCCAGCTGAAACAACAGTTACTAAGAGATGACATAACAAAAATAAAATAAGTTTAATTTTTCATGGTTCAATGGGTTTTACGCGTTAACGGTCTGCAACTTAAAAACGGCATTGGAACGGGTCTAGGTTGGGATGGGGGAGTAGGGGGAGGGTACACAAACATGTGAGACCAGACGGTTGTCTATTCAGGTTCCCGGTTGGGGAGATTTTCGCTTATTTGTGTTTGCACCGTATCTGACACGTGTTGGATATGACATCGCAAATATTGCGTATCTCCACTTGCGTTTGCACTGTATCCGATCGGATACGACATCGCATATTGGCATATCTCCACGATAAAAGACCCGAGTGAACAACCATATGGTCCCACAAGTCCGCAACAGAGTCTCCCCACACGCCCCCGTCCTCATGTGTAGTTTCAGGTAAACATGTAAACACCGCAATAAAGGGTATTTAGTAATATACCAAACTACATAACTCCACATCAAACGCATAAGCTATCCAAATATGCACAAGTACTAGTCAACATAAAAAATATAGATACAACATAATATACCATAGTAGTAGTCAACATACAATATAGTCCATGCCTATACTAGCCCTTACGGCATCCCTTGAGGCTATCAGTACCACAACGCGATGGGCGACGTGGTTGCGTTCCCCTATGCAGCTCTGGTGTGTGACTAACATCATCATGTCCCTCCGCCTGCACCTCAACCTCCAAATCAAAGTCACCACCGTGCACCACATCCTGCACCTTAACCTCCGAATCATAGCCGCCACCATGTACCACCTTTTGTACCTGTTCATGGTCCTGTGTCACCTCCCCATCACCAAGGGTACGAAAGGTACTTGATTCTCCACACATAATTTGCTCTCCAGCCTGCACCTCAGCCTGCGTTTCATCAACCTACGCCAAATCCACCCTCATCCTCTTCGCCACTGAAGCATCAACCAAACTAGTATCCCCACCACTATATGGCTCCATAATAAGTCCACAGTAAAAGTAAGTCCAATCGCTAGTGGTACAATACAAAAGTAATGTCTAAAATTGTACAACAGTAAAAAGGGACGATGGGAGTACAATGCTAAGCTAAGGTCTTGTCCCTTTACTTTCACCATAAGAATATACCTTAACATTAATTATAGAAAGAGATAACAAAAAATCACGAATGACATAATAAAAATAAAAAAAATACATAAAAAAATAATACCATAATAATGACATAACATTTACTAAAAGAAGACTTAATACTTTCACCATATCATGTGTAACATTTTTTTCAAATTTATTTTTCTTACCTAATGGCTCCATGGTGAAGTCAGTCCAATCGCAAGTGGTGGTCTGAGACTCTGACAATGACCCTGCTTGCGAGGACGACCCAATACCATCGTGCACGTCCGTGGGCGTGGTGAAAAATGGACTCATCGCGATGCCAGGTGAGATGTGTAACATGGGCATTGGATGGTCCTCTTCCTCTTGCTGTGTGGTTGTGCCTATGGGTGTGGCTATTGTACCATATCCTCCCCGTGTGCATGTGCATCATGGACCTCCCCCTGGACTGCCTCTACATTCGCACCAACCTTAACCTCCTCAACATCTACCCCAACATTCCCTTCATCCTCCACCCCCTCCTCAACCACTGTCGGCGAACTCCATACACCATGCACCAGAGGTTCCTTCCGTAGAAATTTCTCCTGGGTAGCCATGCACAATAACCCCTGCCTCCCCATCGCTTGTACAACGTCTGCCAAGTCCGTCTTAATTAGGCTCCTAAATAGATTCACCTAGAAATTATAAATTTTAAAATTAGTTGAATGAATTTATATTTAACCAAGTTTAAAGTAAGAAAACCGTTTTGTCCAATGATGCACTCATTTGACTAACAAATTGCACGGTTATTCTCTACCAAGTGGTGTACTCATCCGGATCGAGGTATGCGCCTGGAATGTCGGGCCGACCTTCTGGTACAATGTGTTCGACCCTATTAGCCCACCTCGCTACATGTACTCCATGCTCATCTGCCCAATTCATCGATGGTTTCATCATTTCCATACCGTGCGAACGATGTCGAGCACTAGAGGCCTCGGGAGGCAATTGTCTATATCCAAACTGTCGCATCACTCTCTCGAGTTGATGCATCTCTACGATATTGAAATTTATAAGGGGCACCTTTACCCTCCAAATATTCCTCTCAGCACGGCAGAATGGGGGCAACAACTAAATCAACTGTTTTTTGTAGGGCTGCCATATAACCTGCACAATTATTCAATATTAAAAGCAACAGATTTTGTATGAATAAAATAGAAATTTAAGAGCTAAAATTCTATCATGATAATTCAGAGACTACAGTTTAAGGTACTTTCAGTTGATTGACCCATCAGCTACGACCTTATTTACGTTTCCCCTTTTGTAAGTCACTAAAACCGAAGTTGCAAGTTGATTATGAGGTTTACAAACTAATCGTATAGTCCACAAATGATAATAGGAAGATAAATTGAAATTTAAACCTGCATTCCTGTTCTGACATTTATGATAACAAGAATGGTTTTAAATGTAAGGGAATTGATGTAATTAAAGCCTTGTGCTTTCGCTCCAACTTTGTTATTTATAAGCGTGCCCAAAGCGTAGGGCTAAGTCGGTGGTAGCATAATAACCGGAAGTACCGGGTCGAATCCACAGGGACCGAACGTACCGAGCGTGAATATTGTCTTGCGCGTGAGGGCCTTAAAGCGGCAAACTTGAGTTTTGTGATTTGTTTGGTGGAATTCACTCAACTTCGTGACGGAAGATTAAAAAGACTAATTAAAATTAAGGCAAGGTCTAGGGGATTTCAACACCCATGACTCGGGTCAATTCATTCTCCTCTACGATAACCGGCTCGGAGGTGTCGTTAGACTTACTCCGAACGGAAGATTTGATACTGAAACTCATTTAAACTAGAAATGGTGCTTAGCAAAGACTAGGAATTTTCGGATTATTTGGCAAACGGCCGAGTTGACATCGCCCTAAGCATCACACGTGGCAAGGAGCGTAGCTCTTGCCTACGAGAGATCAAAGAGGTTAACAAACCCGGTCTTTGGTACGTAAAATTAATCCTAACTCTTTGCTAAACAAACGATGTATACAACATGCGCGAGGAGAGCGAATCAACCTAAGTCACGGGGTGCTAATCACCCCATGACCAGGCCTACGTAAGCTACTCACACAACATACTAGAAAACTTGACTAGAAATTTGAAGGTAATAAAGAACATGACAAATGTGAAAATAAACTTGATTTATATAGAGATCTAAGTAGTAGCGACAACATTAAAACATGAGAAAATAAACAACCATGAAAGCTTACTAGAGTTCTTGAAGAGAAAGAGCTTACAAGCTATGGAGGTTTTCCTCTTAGAAAACTAGAACTAAACTAAAGTGAAGGAGATTTCATGAGGGAGAGAGGGAGAGATATTTATACAAAAGCCCATTCTCTCTCCTCAAAAACATCAAAAAGCTTACCAAATAAGGAATAGTTTCCATAAATGGAAAGAAATAAAGTAGTCAAAAAGTGGCCCGGAGGGCTTTTGGATCGATCCAAATAAATCTGGATCGATCCAAAAGCAATCAGTGAAAGTTCCCATGTAAAGAGTTTGGATCGAT